>VDFB02357412.1:69685-140001 GCA_007258455.2 Sequoia sempervirens | reverse complement strand
TTTGTGTAGTATGATCAGGAGAAGTTGATCTTAAGGTATTAATATCGAATCCATGTGGCAATTTATCGCCTTGGTGTAAAAGCATGGCTAAGTATATTTATCTATCTTGTAAGAGTAATTCCTCTACAAAGGAGGTCACATTAGGATTTTGGGCGGCAACTTCTATGTTTCCACAAATACTTGTCCATTTTCATCTCTTCACATAAATTGTTCAAAGGTATTGTGAGATGAGGAAGTTGAAAATTTCATGTCACTGAAGGGATTGATGAAAGATGCCCCCATGTCTATGTTTTTGTTCATGTCATTAGGTAATTTGTAAGGGGTGTTGCCTTGCAAACTAGAAGATATCTTGATAGAGATCTAACTTTGAATGGTGACAACTACCTTCTCAAATTTCTACAATTTCTTTAATCTTGACTTGATTGAGATCTCCGAACAATCATTTCAAAATTTCAATAGCCAACCAGCTCTACTTTGATACCAATTGTTTAGATAGAAAAAGGACACAATAACATTATACAGATAAGAGTATTAAAACAAAACAATATTTTTATTAATTCCTTTTTCAAAATAGAGCTACTGGTGCTCTATCTATTCATACATCCATCAAAAACAAAGTATCAACAGGAGAAGCTTCTCAAATACACACAAAAAATAGAAAAGTCTAGATAAATATAAGAAGAATGTAGAAGAAGGAAGGTAGAAGAATTAAATGTGGTGGGAGAGTAGTTGAATGATGTGGCAGGGGAGATTATTGAAGTACAATTGGAGCACCACATTAGCCAACAAAAATGAGATAGAAAACTTGGATAGAAATAGGAGAGGGGGGGTTGGGATGGTTGTGAGGCACACTACCCAAAAAATGTTTGGAAGAAGCAAGATGAAAGAGATTTGAAAAAGATAAAGTAGAGAGAAAAATAGTCCAAGAAAAAAAATTGAAAACAAAAAAACTAATTAAATAAAAAAAGAAAAAGAAAATAATAATGATATAAAAAGCCAAATAATAATTAATTTATTAAATAAATATAGAACCCCTAAATTGAGGAAAGGATCAAAGAACCAAAGGAAGAAAATTAAACCAATAATAAGAGGGAAAAAGAAAGGAGACTATTAAATACTAAAAATAAATAAAAGGGACTAATAATAAGAGGTGCCAAAATATTAAAATACAATGTAATAATATATTATACTATTGATATAATATATTATTGAATAGTATAATATATTATTACAATGTATATTAATATTTTGGCACCTATTATTATTGACATTGCATGTTTGTGTATCTTGTTTTGAAACAAATCATACACCTTGTGTGTGTTCTTTCATGCTTATGTCAGTTTGACTTAGGGTCTTGGATATTCGGGGCTTGACCACCTCCTTGGTCTTTGTTATCCTAGACCATTTGCATCTATACACTTGGACCCCTCTTGAATGTCTACTTTAGTGTGAGTTTGAAGCAAGTTCATCCTCTCACTAAAGTGGGGGCTAGATGTAATGATAGAAAAGAGTCCCCATTTTCATTGTTTGATTTGGGAATAATTAATGATAAATTGGACTTGATATCACCTTGATCTAGTGTTGTGAGGTTTTTTACACATCCACATTAGGTCTTGGGCCCTTTTAAAGCTAAATTAACTTAACTCTGCTTTAATACTTTTTTAGTTATTGACATTGCATGTTTGTGTATCTTTTTTTTCTACAAATCATACACCTTGTGCGTTTCATTTGGTTCTTATGTCGATTTGACTGAGGATCTTGGATCTTAGGGGCTTGACCGCCTCCTTGGTCTTTGTTATCCTAGACCATCTGCATCAGTACACTTGGACCCCTCTTGAATGTCTACTTTAGTGTGAGTTTGAAGCAAGTTCATCCTCACACTAAAGTGGGGGCAAGATGTAATGGAAAAAAAGAGTCCCCCTTTTCATTGCTTTATTTGGGAATAATTAATGATAAATTGGACTTGATATCACCTTGATCTAGTGTTGTGAGGTGTTTTACACATCCATATTATGTCTTGGGCCCTTTTAAAGCTAAATTAACTTAACTCTACCTTAATTTAATATTGTAAAGTGCATTTATTTACACCATCACATAAATTTTAAGTGGCTTGTAAACTAAGGTGGACCTAATCTAGTGTTGTAATGTGTTTTACACATTCACATCGGATTTAGGGCCCTTCTAAGCTAAATAGACCCAAATTTTCCTTAATTTAGCATTGTAAAGTGTATTTATTTACACTTTCACATTGGATTTTGGTCTATATTGTATTTATGACCTTTATATCATCATTAATAAGCTCCTATGGCCCCATATTGTGCATCCCAAGGCATATTTTAATCAAAAACCTAATAAGATCAACATATAAGCTTAATTTCTTGACTCCCTGACAGTTTAGGACTAAAAATAGTCCTAGTGGGACCCATTCACCACCTTGGAAAAATGAGTCCCATCTAGGTGGGACTCATTCACCTAGGATGGTGAATGAGTCCCATTTGGCCTACTTTTCAGGTTTTGAGTGTGAAAAGTGGGTTTTTAATTCAAATTTATTCCATTTCGGCCTTGGGGATCAAATTAACGGTCATTTGAGTGGATTTCCTATATAAAAGAGCCATCAAATCATTGTTTCATCATGCATTCATGTTATCAAGTCAAGAAAGAAAGATTTAAGCATTTTAAGTCTTCACAAGGTCATCAAGATAGTTTTCAAGATCATTTCTAAGGCATTCAAGGGAAAGATTCTTCATCAATTTTTGCATCAATTCGAGATCTATCATCATGTCAAGCATATCAAGCATCAAGAATATTAGTGAGCTAGTTTTGAGATGTAGCATTGAAGATCCAAGACCAAACATTGTTTTATTCCTATTGTCAAAGATCAAGATCTACATCCTTCATAGCCATTTCATGTTGAGTTACAGATTTACAACACATCATTTAAGGTATCATTGCTCATGTTTCATGTTCCATGTTGCATACATTTCATGTTCATTGTAACGCCCATCGTGCAAACCCCAGAGAACACACATAATGCAAATAATTTTTTTATTATTATTTTTAAATAATAACAAAAGTAAACATGCAATATCATTAAACCATAACCACATAGCATAACACACGGCATTAATACACTTGTCTCTCTAGGGCACGCGAGGTTACATTGCAACCACAAAATAGAATAAAGATAAAGAATATAACATAACCATATAATCTATGATAACCATATACAATGACACATCCGATAATCATGATGCGAGCATAATAAACATCGCATAATTACATCCATGATAAATCTTTTAACAAGATCCAAATTAAACCTAACTATTACATCTTTGGTATAATATTACATTACAATTTTCTTGATAAATGAATTACAATGAGTTTCCCAACATGGGAATTGATACAAGTATAATGAAATATGAAGTACAGATGATCACTGGTACAACTCCACTGCGGAAAGCTGAGAAGACAGGATGTTGATGGGGAACCCAACGGGTGCGGAGCACGTTCCACCCAACCATGTGAATTACAAGTAACTCACCCCCCGTGCTCAGAGGTGACGAGGAAGTGAACCCGACCATGAATGTCAGACCGACTCAATAACAACATGATACAAAACAAGTACAACTCAAGCATGCAATGCACAACCATCGACATTCTCAAATCACATAACAAGTTAAAACCATAAAACTCATCACAATAACATGAAGTACTAACAATTAACAATCATGAAACAATTCACAAGAATCAAAGGCACCATAAAGATACAATATCCAGAAGAACCGCAACAACAACCAAAATACATTTCAAATAAATCTGAAACAATAAAAAGGTCATGATTCCATAATAAATTTAAATCAACCATTCAATACACAATTCCATAGGCAACAAGAAACAAGTCCAACAGGTATCAAGTGGGGAGGATCATCGCATAGCTCTGATGGAATCCCCTGGCACTTCCTCCAACCGAGGCGCCGACACCCAACTATGGATCTCCTAGCCCTAAAATCAGAAACAACAAGGAGATTACAATATCTAGAAGCAATTACAAGCAAGGCACAAGGGTGTCCAGTGGAGAGGGTCATCACATAGCTTTCATGGGATCCCCTGGCACTTCCTCCTACTGAGGCACCAACACCCATCTATGGATTCCCTAACCCTTGAAAATAACATAAATATAACCATATCCAAAGGCGACAAGAAAAGAGAACAAGGATGTCTAGTGGAGAGTGTCATCGCATAGCTCTCATGGGATCCCCTGGCACTTCCTCCTAACCGAAGCGCCAACACCCATCTATGGATCACCTGGCCCTTCCTCCTAACTGAGGCACCGGCACCATAGGGTAGCTAATGCGGAGCCGATAATCTCTCATGAAGACGAGACTACGACTTTACCAACCACGGCCTACTCAGTCTATCACTAGTCTACGGTAGCCCTAATACATAGACGAGGAATCCAGTTTTATTATCTTGTGTGTTTTACTACCCATCACCCTAAATTCTATTTTTAGGTTATCACTTGTTTACTACTCTTACGTGGGTTCCCCTAGCACTTCCTCCAACTGAGGCGCCGGCACCCACGAAGAGCCACTCTCCCTATGACCCTTAACATATCTCAAAACTAGGCAAGGGTTGAACTAAAACATAAATATATATATATATATATATATATATAATACCACAACAAGTACACACGAGGCATTAACCCTCTCACAATAATTCATAATCCAAACCTCTTAACAAACCGTTCAACCCTTCCTAACAAAACCATTAAGTATCACTTTCCATAAGTAAAACCAAAACGGGGATAACCTTTAAAGCATAAAACTCAACACAAGAACATGCGAGGCAAATCCATCTCGCGATAAATCATAATCACAATGACTACAACCATTCCAAATAATAAAACTCAAAATCATGTAATATTCTAATCACAAAATACAAATATCAACATCAAAGGTTATAAATCCTGCCTCTGGAAAGGACAAGGTTTAATAATAACTCGAATTGAACTCACTATTACAACAGGGTTCCCACTTCCAAAATAAAATAACAAAACAATAATAATATGGTAAAAATTAAAACCTCCAACCATATAACTTGAGACACCATGCACACAAGTTTTGCAACACAAAAATAACAACTAATTTAATTGCATATACATTCTCTATTTACCTCGATACCATTAGAAATAAAAACATACGATAATGATTTTACTAATTACGTAAAATATCTCTATTTTACTCGACATAGAGTTAAAAATAAAGAACAGTAAAATTAAAAAAAACAACTTATCTAATTTACTTTCTTTAATTACTCAAAGATAATAAATTTTATCAACGTAAACAAACTACTTTTCATCCATTACATGCACTCAGTCAATAGAATTTTACCATAAATATTTGTAACAAAATATTTTACCCTAATAATCAATTTTATTCGATATAATCCATACAATCTAATATTCTTTTTACACTAAAGTAAAATAATTAATTATAATAGAATGAAGCAATATATATATATATATATATATATATTAAAATGTATTATATATATAGTCTTACCGAACAAATAACAATAAAATAATTCATTCCAATTTAAAGTTTATATACAAAATTATTTATAACAAATAAAATTTCATTTAAAATAACTTAATAAAGAATTTAAATAAAATACTAAGCTTTATATATATATATAACTTTATAATTTCAACACATATATTAAAACTAATTAATAAACATACAATGAAATAAATTTAAACGAATTACAATATATAAAACAAATGAAATTTATAAAACCAAAAAAAATTAAATAACAATAAAAACAAAACCTGCCGCATAAATTACAGCAGCCTTACGGCTGTTGTACGCGGGCTGCTGCGCACAGCAGTCCGTAAGGACTGTTGTGTGTGGCTGCCACGGGCCACCCGGGACAGGGGCAGGGTACGGCCCAGCCGTCCCCTCCCTAATCCCCATAGCAATTAATTTTATTTTAATTAATTTTTTTTTTTCAATATATTCCTTACAATTCGATTTTTTTTTTAAAACAACAAAAAAATAACCAGCCTACAAATAAAATCGAAAACTTTTATTTCCAAAGCATAATAATCATTAATTAAATTTATAAGAAACTTAGCCAAACATATATATATATCATCCTGCAGATAATTAAGAGAAGTATTTTCTTATAGACTCGGAGAATTTAATCCTCAAATTATAACCTATTTATTATCATATTAAAAAAAAATATATATTTATATATATTTATATATATATTCATCATAGAGAGAGAATATATAAAAATATATACAAAATTATATGAAACAAAAACACAGATTGATAACTAAATACCAGATAGATTTTAGTCAAGATCCAGTTACAAATGAAACTACATAATGGTTTCTCAATAATCTTCTCCTATTGGTTTGCTAACTGAGAATCATTTAAATATCAAATGAAGGTTTTCTTTTTCTGTAAATAAAATCAATCATTTATATTCATTTATGTATCTAATTTCTTTTTTTGAAATAGAAAGAGGAATGAGATGAAACATTTGAAAACCTGGAGTCCTACGCGTATCCCAAAATCTGGTGATGCTCGTTGATTCTGATGGCCTCCCCGAAGAGCTCCTCGTTCTTGCTTCCAGATCTCCTCTACAGAATTTTTCCCTCAAACTTGATTCCAATTATTTATCCAGGAAGCCTTCCCAAGACCATACCAGTAGCAGATTAAAAAGAAACTTTCTAACACTCTCCACAGAAATACCGCAAAAGAATCCCAATATCCTTTTCTAAATTCTCAGAATACCAAGCCAAAATCTTATTCAACTTCTGTAACAATACCCCTCTGTGTGTGTGAACTCTTTTTTTTTTCAAAATTCTTAATTTTCTAAAATTATATTGTCCATTCCTTCAAAAACTCTAAAAATCCAAATTAAAAGAAAACAATTCTTTAAAAGCCAGTTTTTTTTCCAAATCTGTATTCTTATTGGCTCACACAATCTTTTTATTCTTTTATTTGCTTTATTGTTTTAATTTCTGTTTTTGCAATTTTACTTGCACATCACACTACTTATTTAATTTAAATAAATTATTCTCATAATTATCCTCACCAGATAATTGATCAAAATAATTAAAACACATTTAATATATAATTATTATTTAATTGAAGTATATGATTATTAAAAAAATAATTAAATCATTTAAATATTTACATACCATTTAATCCAACATTAAAAATAAATAATTTATTTCAAACATTAAGATAATTCATAACTATAAATGCCCTCATAAATAAAAATAAGACAAAACACATAACACGACACACAATGACGACAATTACATAAAAATCAACTATACCAAACAATGAGACGACCTGACATCATGGAACGGGAGGACTTCATCGTCACCTCTATATCAACATTTATCCATTGGGTTATTTGGTGCTCGCCCTGTCCTGCCGAAGCAGGTGGAATCGAGACTTGTACCTACAGTCCTGCATACAAACGAAGTTGTGTACATGTGCATATATACATATATATCAAAGCATTAAATCAAAATACTGCATTGTGAGAAGGAATCGCAACATAACAGGGCACTCGCAAACGAGTGGTGCTATATTGTCCTTCGTCACACCTATTCTAACAATTATAACATAATCAATGAATTACATTTCTATCTAACAATCATCTCATAATATATTAAATTTAAATCACTGCAACATATCATAATTCAAAAAGTCAATTGATATAATCAATTCCTCAAGTGAATAAACATAATCACCAACAGTCTACTAAAGGAATACAGCATCCTGAAATGTCTAACTATCAAACTCAAACAATATCATCATCGTCACAAGTAGAAAACAACCACATTGAAAAATACCAAATCCTACCAGTAAGAGGAGGGGTATTACATCCTCCCCCTCATAAAATCGGCTTACTCCTGGAAGCCAGTAAACGAAAGGAAATAAGATTCCCTAATACGGGAGGCATCCACTCACACCAAAGTGGTGAACTAATCACCAATAGAAAATAGAATCAAGCTCACAAATAAGAGTAAGAAATAATAATACAAGTATTAGTAACATGGGGGTATTACATCCTCCCCCCCAAGGATATGGCTTACTCTAGGAAGCCATTAAATAGATAAGAGTAAGCACACAATAGTCATGCAGAGAGCACGCCACAAACCACACACATAACTCACATCACTGGAAACCACAACACACAATGACACAAGGGTTCATAGTGCATCCCTGATAGGAAGGATATCGGTGCATTACGCACTACACCGAGGGTCCTATCCTTTCTTATCAGTTTTCTGCACCTTCAACCCTACACCGGCTAAAAGAAGAAACTCAGGTTCACAACAATGACGACCGTAACGTGAAACTCTAGACTCAAGGGACTAAATGCAAGGTTACATAGTGAGCACACATAGTGCCCAGTGTATGAACCTATGCTCTAATACCAAGTTGTAACGCCCATCGTGCAAACCCCAGAGAACACACATAATGCAAATTTTTTTTATTTTTTTTTAAATAATAACAAAAGTAAACATGCAATATCATTAAACCATAACCACATAGCATAACACACGGCATTAATACACTTGGCTCTCTGGGGCATGCGAGGTTACATCGCAACCACAAAACAGAATAAAGATAAAGAATATAACATAACCATATAATCTATGATAACCATATACAATGACACATCCGATAATCATGATGCGAGCATAATAAACATCGCATAATTACATCCATGATAAATCTTTTAACAAGATCCAAATTAAACCTAACTATTACATCTTTGGTATAATATTACATTACAATTTTCTTGATAAATGAATTACAATGAGTTTCCCAACATGGGAATTGATACAAGTATAATGAAATATGAAGTACAGATGATCACTGGTACAACTCCACTGCAGAAAGCTGAGAAGACAGGATGCTGATGGGGAACCCAACGGGTGCGGAGCACATTCCAACCAACCATGTGAATTACAAGTAACTCACCCCCCGTGCTCAGAGGTGACGAGGAAGTGAACCCGACCATGAATGTCGAACGACTCAATAACAACATGATACAAAAAAAAGTACAACTCAAGCATGCAATGCACAACCATCGACGTTTCTCAAATCACATAACAAGTTAAAACCACAAAACTCATCACAATAACATGAAGTACTAACAATTAACAATCATGAAACAATTCACAAGAATCAAAGGCACCATAAAGATACAATATCCAAGAACAAGCAACAACATCCAAAATACGTTTCAAATAAATCTGAAACACAATAAAAGGACACGATTCCATAATAAATCTAAATCAACCATTCAATACACAATTCCATAGGCAACAAGAAACAAGTCCAACGGGTATCAAGTGGGAGGATCATCCATAGCTCTGATGGAATGGCACTTCCTCCAACCAAGGCGCCGCACCCAACTATGGATCTCCTAGCCCTAAAATCAGAAACAACAAGAGATTACAATATCTAGCAATTACAAGCAAGGCACAAGGGTGTCAAGTGGAGAGGTCATCATAGCTTTCATTGCACATGCATGTAGTTTGTCTTGTGGCTAGATTTCAAGAAGATCTGAAAGAAACACATGTTGCAACAATGAAGAGAATATTCAATTATTTAAGAGGCACACTAGATTATGGTTTATGGTATCCTAAGGATAGTGAATTCACATTAAATGCTTATACAGATGCAGATTGGGTTGGTTGTGTTGATGACAGGAAAATTATAAGTGGTGGTGCATTCTTTCTTGGATGTAGATTGGTGTCATGGCCAAGTAAGAAATAGGGTTCAATTTCTTTATCCACTATAGAGGTTGAGTATATTGCAACAACATCATGTTGTACACAACTATTATAGATTAGGAAAACATTGAAGGATATAAGAATTGTATGTGACAAACCCATATCTATCTTTTGTGATAATAAAAGTGTAATAAACATTTCAAAGAATCTAGTGATGGATTCAAGGAAAAAGCATATATCTATTAGGTATCACTTTTTGAGAGAGAAGGTTATGGAGAATGAAGTGAAGCTTGAGTATGTTCCTAGAAAAGATAAGATTGTTGATATATTTACTAAGGCTCCTCATAAGGATAATTTTTAGTATCTTTGTGAGAAGTTGGGGGTTATTTCCCCTCCTTTCTTGAACTATATGTATATGGAAGTGCATCATTCTACTGGATCTATGGATCTATCTCTTTTTTGGACCGATGTTGGTGGATACCTCTTAGGGGGAGTAGGCAGTGTCATGTGTTGACATTGTGTTGTTGATTTAGTTGAATGTGATCCGAAAGGGGGGTATTTAGAGGAGGCAATTTTGGTTCAGTGTTAAAGAGGGAGAACAATGCAAAAAAAAAAATCCTTTGCCATTAATGTCAAAGGGGGAGAGAGAATCATGTGAAAAATAACTTATCTACTCAGGGAGAGTGAATCATGTGAAAAGAGGGAGAAAGTTATTGTCAAAGAGAAATAGACTTCTTGCAAGCGAGAGAGGTTTCAAGAATGTTGTGTAGGCCATCTAATCTGAGAAAAAAAGGAGAGAATGTTCAAAGTTGTTATGTGGTCTTTGGTAAATTTTCACATCTTGTATTGCCATCAATGAAAAAGAGGGATATTGTTGCAAGTATGATGGTGTTTTTATTGATGTCAATATGAAGTGTTGAATGGTATTGTCATTGATGCCAACTATGGGATGAAGATGTTGAGGATATTGTGAAAATTGTGGAAAGAGGAAAATAGGTTGTAGATGTGTAGCTGAGACCTTGAGGAAGTGTTGTGAGTACATAGAGCTATTATTTTGTTGCAAAGTCTAAAGGTGTATTTGGTACTCGGTTTCCAAGTGCTTTTGAGAAAAATTAATAAACAAGATAAACTGTGTTGTGCAAATGTTCATAGTATGATCCGTTATTGTGCTCCACATTATTTTTGTGTTGATGCTATTTCTGTGTCAATCTAACAAGTTGTTCATGGTTGAAAGAGGTTCTTATATTTAGAATTTGGGTTTATGGATTGTTGTACAGTGTGAGATACTTTGACCAGTGTGTGAACTAGTTGTTCAATGTTGTTTTCTATGGTCTATGAGGAATGTATTTGCTCCATGTTTCTCTAATATTTTGATTTAGGTTGTGAAGATTTGGGAAGTTTCTTATAATTTTTTTAACTTTCTCTTTTCAAGGGTTTACTTGATTTGGTGCAGTATAGTGTGACTTTCATTTATCAGTATACAATTAAGGTTTATTAGTTGTCTTGAGTTGAAGTATTTGTTGATGTGATATTGAATGAAGTGTTTGATGAATCTTAAATTATTTTTGGATTATTATGGATTGAGTTCAAGTAAATTATGTTGTTCAAAAATTTCATCTTGATTTAAGGAAGCGTGTAATTAATGTCTATGGTGTTTTGCATGGGTGTTGGGCTACCTTGTGTTGGCTTGTGTAAGCATGTTGAAGTGTGTTGGGATCTATTTGGGTCCTAATTAAGGATTTATGTAGGTCTCCTTTAATTCCTTTCCACTGCAAGAATGTTTAGGTGCTGACCTATTTCAAATTTGAACGTATAATGGCTAGTGGTTGACATTGGATAAATTTTTTGAGGTGGAGCTTGATATAAATATGTATGGTGTTGATGCAAGAGAGTGTGAAAGAGTAAGTAGCAAGATAGATACGAGATTATTGTAAGTGATGTGTGTGATGTGAAATTGAGTAGAGTAGTGTGAATTTCATTTTAGGGTTCCTAGAGGTATCTAATATCTTTCATGTGAGGTTGTGAAAGTGTGGGAGAAATCATGGTGGTCACCTTGTTTCATTGAGAAGTATTTTATCTGTGTAATATTCTTCTTCTATCTTCTTGTATTCTTTCTGTTGTAGTGAGCCCTAGCTACATGAGCCTTTTGGATAGTGTGTCATATTTTGATATTGAGCCCCTTTGTACTGGTTTTTCTATTACTTATATTTTGAGCTAATCCTCACGATGGTTTTTCCCTCATTGGGTTTTCCACATAAATATGGTGTTCTCATGGGTATGGTGTTGTGATTTCAGTTTCTATTATCTACATTTCATGTTTAATTAATTTAATAGAATAAGGATTTAATGAATGCTTGTAGATCTATTTACTGTTGATAGTTTTGAAGGTTTAATTTAATACAATTGATTCAGGGTATGTGCAAGATCATGATGGGCCAAAAAGTGGCAATAGGATGGGTATTTGTAGGGTATGTGGATGACAAATTTTTTTTACCCAAAATTGATGAAACGAAAATGGTTTTTAAAGGAGATTCCCAGCTTTCCACCAATATAAATTATGATTTACTTTGAATTTAATAAATAATTATTATTCATTTTCTATTTGAATTATGACTAAAGTCCTTGTTGATAGGCTAATTAAAAACCATCTATATCTTTCAAATGGTATCACATTTTTTGAATTTGAAACATGCGTCACATTCTATGCTTCACATGCTATAAGATTAAAAAAAATGAATTCATGAAGTTTTGACCAAGTTAAGGTGGTCAGACATACAAGTTTTTATATTTTTTAAAAGTTGTAATAAAAAATTCAAAATTAATTATTTACTTGGAAAAAATTACAAAACAATATGCATCACATCGAGACATGAGTCCTCTACTATCTAAAATCTTATTAAAACGATTATCATTTTATTTTGGTTAGGTGGTTAGACAAACACTTTTTTTTCCAAATTTAAGTACTCTCATTGAAATTTCCAATTTTCACCAAATAGATTTAAAAAAAAAAAACCTAGTAGTTTAGAAACTGTACATTCAATTTGCTATAGATTCTATTCTTACATATTTTTGAAATAACATAGATAACTTATTCAAATTTTTATGTCAAGTTGTCTAACTCTGATTTTTCTAAAATTTTCACTAGTTAAGGGTCTATTTTTTCCATGATGATCCTACACATACCCTTCACCCCCTCCTCATAGTTGTCTTGTTCATTTCAACAGATATAAACTCTTAAAATAGTTGGAAATATAATTGTGTGGATTTCTATCTATCTTGGAGATGGATCTCAACCATCTACTAGATTTGTTAATCTTATTCATTGAAACTCCAAGTGTGTTTTCATCACTTTAATTTTCATCCACATCCCTTCATTGAGCATTTTCCATATCTTTCAATCTCAGCTAGATGTCCATCATCATTTCCTCTAGCTCTACCAAACTTATTATGTTTTCCATTTGATCTCCTCAAACAAACTTATGCAATAGGCACACTCACTATAAATTCTACCAAACTTCCTCCACATCAGAGAAATTTTGTGGTTCCTTGTATAAACTTGGTAATGTGAATTAGAAATAACTCATAGGTTAAAAATATACACTATTACTAAAAAATATCTTTAATAAAACCTCGTCACAAGGAAAAAACACTTTCTCTAGTATTGTAATGATGTAGCTACAATTAGGTGTCCCAATTAAGGAAATCCTTCCACCACACATCCCTCAATGTTACATAATAGAAGACAAACAAACTCACACATAAATCTTTTATTACAATCTCAATGAAAGATTTATATATTATAATGGTGTTGAATAGAATCTCTTCAATAATGATATACATAGAATAAAAAAATCTAATGAATTTCTTATCTCATATCATGCTTTGTGACTCCTCAAAAATAGACCTCTTTAAACCTCTCTTTCCACCTTTTCTTCTCTAAAATTTAACTCCCAAATATCTAAATATCTATACACATGCTTAGGATTTATACAACCCACTTTTAAATTCCAAAACTAATCTAGTCATATTCAATGCCACTTGGTCCAATATTTAAATTCATAGACAATGTTAACTTTATTAAATAACACAATTATCCTACCAATCAATTAAATCATGTAATTAATGACTAATAACTAATTAAGTGATTTGGTAAAATAACCATTGGTAATAAATATTGATTTGGCTACATGGGTGACACATTATCCATGTGCCTATAAATGCACATGATAATAAGGTAACACCAAAATGTTTCTAAATGATGGTGTTCTCATCATGAAATTAATGCTATTATGAGGTGAGTGCAATAAAATATTCACACATGTGGATGCCACCAATATGTAAATCAAATCATTTAATTTATTAACATGAATATACATGTTCCTAGATCTACATACATGTGAAATTTCTATTCTACAGTTGAATGCTCACACATTATTAATGAACATAAATATTGACTAGTTAATATGCATTAGGTATTTATTGTATATTTTATAAGTTTATTGAAAAATTTATGAAAAATCCAATTATGCATAATTGAATCTATTAATTGTTACCCAAAGTATTTTAATAAAGTAAAATTAAGTTAAAACAACATGCATTTAAAATAGTTCTCTGTTGCACACACATTTGAGTCTAAATTTTTTGTGCTATAGCTTCGACCATGGTGAAGCTAGGTGTGGGAGCCCAATTGGCATCCCCTTCCAGGACTTTATCCTCTCTAACAAGTAGCAATGTCAACTCCTTGACTCCATCTACCTGTTCTTTTGGGTCAAAAGTTGGTGTGAGAGGTGTGTTGCCTCGAGTTGAAGGTACTGTTAGCATTCATCATAAAGTTGACTCCTCGGTGTTGAAAACAAAGTCGTATGCAAATAAACTTGTGGGTATCTCCTCTGCTTCAAAAAGAGTCATGTTTTCCCTCTTGGGGTTAAAAGGTTGTTGTGAGGTTGAGGGGCCAAAAGTTTCTGTCCCTAATGAAATTATGGTTGAATCTGTGGGTATTATCCAAATGTATTTGGTTGGGAGGCTTCTATCCTTTAGGCCTAAAATTGATTAGGTGCACAAATGGACGAATTCGACCTGGTCTCTTAAGGGAAATGATAGTGTGAGTGCCACATATAATGACTTGTGCTTATTTGTTTTTAATAACCACTGAATACCTAGTTTCAATTTTCATGAGGGGTCCTTGGGTATTTGACAAACAATTTAAGAGCTGCTTGGCATTTTGTAAATGGAAACTAGGTTTAGATCCCTCAATGGATCTTGGCTCCATGGCTTTTACATGGGTGAGGATTGCTACCTTACCCCTTGAGTTCTAGAACTATAAAGTGTTCCAAGATATATCTAACACATTCAGGAGTCTGTTGGTGGTAGAAAAATTCATGGCTCAAAGATCTTGGCTAGTTTTTCCTCGTATTTGTGTCAATGTCATTGTTAATAGCATCTTTCCCACTTCTATTACATTTAAATCTAAGTTTAGGTCTTGGACCGAAACTCTAGAATATGAAAATGTTAAATTGTATTTCCTACATTGTCATAAGTTTGGTCATATCAGTAATACTTGTAGGAGGGTGCCTCTTCATAAGGATATAAGGAACCTATTCTTTACTCTTCCCCTATTGAATCCCCTTTGTCAAAGAAAAGCATCAATGAATCCGAGAATGGGGTCCAGACCAAGGGTGTGGAAGTAGAGAATGTCAAGCCTATCTTGTAGGAGGGGGTTGTTTTCACCCCCTAGTGGGAACAATAGTCTTTGATTTTGTTTCTCTCAGGTATAAGATCCGCCTCTTTCCAATGAGATCCATTGTTTCAAATAAAGGCCTAGATCTTTGTCTCTTTGAATAAGGAGGACTTAGCCCAGTATGATTTGCTTCATGAAAAGATGTAAGAGTTGCTAGCTATCTTGGGTTTTAAAGAGATGGTTCCCTCCTCACCTCGTAGGAACAAGAAGAATGATGATGCCTGGACCCAGGTGTATGGTAAACCTAAGAAAAAAAAGATGGATGTTGGGAATGACTCTAAAGTGGGCAGAGCAAACCCTAAGGAGGTTAGACTTAGAGAAGATATAAGAAATATAGCATCTAGGAAACAAAGGAAACTAGAGGGGCTCTCTAATGGATTTAAAGTTAAGAAGTAACTAGGGAATGCTCTCCCCTTGGACCAGGGAAAGGATTCACTATTCCCTTCTCTTTGCTATAATGAAGTTCCTGTCATAGAATATTAGAGGACTTAATTGTCCTTTTAAACAAAATATTCTCAAGAGCACTATTTATGATGTCAAAGTTGATGTTCTTTTAATTCAGGAAACCAAGATAAAAAAGGGTGTGTTTGAAAAAATGGTGAAGTTTATGTGGCCTAAAGCTCATTATAGCATTTGTGAGGCTGAGGGAGTTTTTGGGGGAATTGCTACCTTATGGAATTCAGATAGACTGAAAGGTAAGGAATTGTTTAGTAATAAAAATTGTTTAGAAGTTATTTTTGAAGACTGTAGAATTGGATTAGAGTAGTACCTTGTCAATATAAATTCCCATAACTCTAGAGTTGCTAGAAGTCAACTGTGTAATTTCTTGTCCAAGTTCATGTTGAGTAATCTAGATAATAAGTGGATTCTTGTGGGCAATTGCAATAGTCCTTTATACCCTTCAGAGATTTTTTTTTGTCATGAGGACATCTCTAACAGTATGCTTATTTTTCTAACTTCATTTCAAATATGGGTCTTCTTGATGTGGATTTGTCGGGGTCCAAATTCACTTGGTTGAATAGATGTTTTGATAATTATCTAATTCAGGTTAAACTAGACTGGGTTTTAATTTCTAGTGATTGGGATATCCTTGAAAAACTCTAGTTATTTGATCTTCCAAGGTCTAGCTCTAACCATAGTGCCTTGGTTTTAATCTCAGAAGAAAATAAAAAATCTGGGTCCTTCCCCTTTAGGTACGAGATCATGTGGAGTTTGCACACAAAATTTAAAGATAAGGTCAAGAGATGGAGAATCTACTTTTTCAAGGTAGGCCTATGTTTAGAATTTCTCAAAAGCTTAAGAGGATAAGGTCTAATGTCCAAGGGTGGAACAAAGTCATGTTTGGGAATATTTTCTAGACAAAGAGTGTTGTCCTGGGTATGTGCAAGATCATCATGGAAAAAATAGACCCTTAAGTGGCAAAAAAATTAGAAAAATCAGAGTTAGGAAACTTGACATAAAAAATTGAATAAGTTATCTATATTATTTCAAAAAAATGTAAGAATAGACTCTATAGAAAATTGAATGTAGTTTCTAAACTACTAGGTTTTTTTAAGAAAAAAAAGAAATCTATTTGGTGAAAGTTTGAAATTTCAATGTAGTAGTACTTAAATTTCAAGGAAACAATAAGAAGTAGGTGTTTGTCTGACCACCCTAACCACAATAAAATGATAATATTTTTTTATAATATTTTAGATATAAGTAGAGGACTCATGTCCCGATGTTATGCATATTTTTTTGTATTTTTTTTCCAAGTAAATAATTAATTATGATTTTTTTATTACAACTTTTTAAAAATATAAAAAACTCGTATGTTTGGCCACCTTAACTTGGTCAAAACTTCATGAAATTCAATTTTTCTTTTTTTAATCCTATAGTATGCAAAGCATAGAATGTGAGGCATGTTTTGGATTCAAAAAATGTGATACCATTTGAAAGATAGAGATTTTTTTCAATTAGTTTATCAATTAGGACTTTATTCGTAATTTGAATAGAAAATTAATAATAATTACTTATTAAATTCAAATTAGAGAATAATTTATATTGGTGGAAATATGAGAATTTCCTTTAAAAACCCTTTTCATTTCATCAATTTTGGGTTAAAAAAAAAGTCGTCAGCCACATACCCATCATATTGCCACTTTTTGGCCCATCATGATCCTGCACATACCCTCCTCCAAGAAATTAAAATTATTCAAGATTTGTTGCATGTTGGGACTATTGATGAAGCAACTGTTGTAAGAGATAAGTATCTTAGAAATGAAGTGTTTCTAATTTCAAGGAAAGAGGAGATCTTGTGGAAATGGAATTCCATGGTGCAATTGTTAAATGAGGGGGATAGGAACACCAAGTTCTTCCACCAATCGACCCTCAAACATAGGAGAAGGAATAAAATATTCTCTCTAGTCAATGATAATGGGGATATCCTCACTAAGGATGAAGACTTGAAATTGGAGGTTGTTTCCTTCTTTTGTTGTGGTGGTCATCCTTGGGCTTCCTCATCAGAAGAGCTGGATTCTCTCCTAGAAGATTTTCCTAACTTGATCTCCCCTGAAGATATTAAGTCTCTAGAGTGTAGGGTGGCGTTACAAGAAGTCAATTTTGTTGTATTTTCCTTTGGTGTCTACAAAGCTTTAGTCCCAGATGGCTTCCCTCCTACTTTTTTTCAAGACTTTCAAGAAATTTTAAATGATGACCTCCTCCTCGTGACTAGAGACCTTTTCCATGCTAGTAGTCTTCTTAGAAAACTGAATGCTACTTATATTATTCTTGTTCCCAAAAATAAGGATTCAAGCTCCATGTCTGATTATCGTCCAATCAGTCTTTGTAATATGGTCTATAATTTTTTTTCCAAAATCATGGTTAATAGGATTAAGCCCCTACTAGAAAATGTAACACCCCTCCATTTTGGATCTTTTGATCGGTAGTGTTTTTCTTTGTTATGTGTTTCTGTTATGCTATGAATATGGTACTTGGTTCTATTTGATCACAACTATTAAGCAATGCATATGTGATATTTTGATGTGATGGAATTTTACTCTAATGTTATCATTATGGCATGTTTTGAATTAGCGTAGCAGTTATTTAATTTAAAAATGCCTTATGCTTTTATTATATTGTTGATGTTAGACTCATCAGTTAAAAAGTTTGTATTGGTGAAGGGGACGTGATCACATCACTCGCTTGATAGTGCCCTATGATTCCACGATTTCCTCTTCATGGTGTGTTTATTATGTTATATATATGCATGCTCGATATGCTCTTTCTTCACAGGTTGACAAGTACAGGACATCGACTCCACCTGATTTTACAGGTTTGAGTGTGTCCATTGGCCAATGGTATTCGATTGGGAGATAGTAGCTAGGTTTTTCGTGCCAATTCATTACCCTAGTCATAGTTTGTCGTCGAGTTGTCGTCGGGTTTAGCGGTTTTGATTTGGTTCATTCCTTTTTAGTTATCTATTTAATTTCATATTAAAAAGGTTATTAAATGGCGGGTGTAGTTAAAATGATGATTAAACATATTTAGTTGCAATGTTGAAATGCTATTTATTTTATTGATTAATTTGATTTAATTAATAAAATTATAATTAGTTTATTGATTAACTAGGTTAATGGTGATAAATTAAATGAAGTAGTTGTTTTGGCATTATTGTATATTAAGATTCAAATTTAAAATGAAAATGGAAATCATGTTGGATATTTAAAGTTAAATTATAATTAAAATAAAAATGTGTTTTAAATTTCACTTTTTGAAATTTTGGATAAAAATAAATTCTTTACAAACTTTGAAATTCTTTTGTTTTAAAGGAAATTTTGAAAAAATGCATGAAATATCATTTAGAAAGTAATTTTTTTGTAAATTAAAAAAATGGAAATATCCTCCAAATGTTCAATAAATTTAGTGGGTGGGATATTTTTTAGGGGTTTGACCAAAAATTTGGGGAAAACTCTATTTGAGCATTTTCTATTTCATATAATTGGCAAATTTCAATTTTGGTGGAGATTTTTTGCTTGGCTAGATTTGGATTTTGAAGAAAAAGATTTGGAAACTCCATTTGAGTTCTTCAAGCTTGGGAGAAAAAACCAGGTTCCCTCTTTGTGTTTTTGTTTTCCATTTTGAAATAAGTTTGAAATCTTTTATTATGCTGTTTGAAAATCTTTAAAATGTTATTTAGATTCAATGAAAACCCATGTGAAATGGTTTCAAAACTTGCAAAATTCTGTTGGATTTAGGAAAGAAAATCAAAACAAGAATCACACAATGAAAATTGAAGGAAAACCAAAAGAAAATCTCTTTTCAAATTGAAAACTAAAAACCTAGAAGTTGTGTTGACAATTTTATTTTCATTGCAAAATTTTGTTGTGCATTTGCACAGTTTGACTGAAAATGGAGATTTTGGGTATATATATTTAGAAATATACATGTGTATATACATGTATTTCATTATATATAAATATATAGACACTAGTATATTTATAAATATACTGTGTTTTTTTTGGGAAAAATTTTGTTTTCAAAAATATTACAGTGAAATTTCTTCTTGTAATAGGGTATGCCCTATTTTACATTTTGAGATTTTTTATTTGAAATATATATATATATATATATAAAAAATTATGTTTGGAGAGGGAGGTCATATGCTACCCCAATAAGCCCATGGGAGGGCGAAAGCAGTGTCGCTGCCTTGCAGGCGACATCCACACAACACACCCCATATGGGAGGGCCGTGACCAATGTTATGTTTGTTTTTTTTTTTAACTTTAAAAATTTTATTTTATTTTATATTATAAATATATATAATATAATATATGTATATTATATATAATAATTTATATTATATATAATGTATATATATCATATATTAATATATATTATAATATGATTTAAATAATTTTTTTTTTTTCAATAACTATTTATAAAATGGTATTATTCAAATGATATATATATATTTTATACACATTAAGTATATACTTTTATACATATATTTAATATATATGTGTATTCAAATATAGATAAATTTAAGTTGATTATATATTATTGTACTTGAAATAAAGATTGAGTTATTTCAATCAAATGATTTTATCTAGCAACTTGATTTGATTAGTTTGTATGAATGAGAAAACATAATTAAATGATTAGTGTTAATTCCTTAATGTTGCCAATACGATTTTACTACTTTTGAGTAATTGCAAACAAGGTATTATTGGGTGAATTAGATTTAGAAAATCCTAACAATAGTTTTGTTATAATTGTGTTTGAGTTGGAAGGTGTAGGTAAGTTTTTGATTTTAAACTTAGTGCTATTGTATTTTGGAAATTAAGGTTAGTGCAATGATTAAATATTTGTAAGGGTTAGGGTTGTAATTGAAATGAATATGGTTAATGTGTTTACAACGACCTGCTTGAGTTGATGGAATCTTAAAGATCTTGTAAAGGATTTGTTAAATATCAGCGTTATGTATGTGGTTAAGTTATATGGATTATAATTAGAGGAAAATTGATGATATTAAATGTGTAAAAAAAAAGGATTATTTTATTACGATGTTGTTATAATGGGTAGAATGTTATTGAAAAGTTCTTGTATTCCATTGCCTTAAATGGTGAATGGGGAATGTTGTTTGTTTTCCAGATTGCAAGGAATAGATAAGTTTCATAAAAATTATATTGTTTAGAACTTATATGAATAGTTAAAAGATTAAGTATATGAGGTAAATATGGACTTTGGTTCTTGTTTATGAGAAAAGATCGTTATGTCGAAAGACATATTTAGTTTTTAAAGAACGTGTATTTATATGATTGTTGATTTAAGCGAATTCTTGTTGGTATTGTATGGGAAATATTGTTATGATTGTAAATTTATGAGTGTACTTTGGTAGTACTGATTTTTGCTTCCAAAGGCTAGGGAACCCTTTGATTGAGTTGTTTGTTCTTTTTGGAGTGATTTGTTTATGTAAGTCTTCCATATGGGGTTTCATTTATTTGTATGGGTTGTCATTATGAAGTCAACTATTGTATTGCCTTGGGTAGGGCATTTAGTATATCTTGTTGTCTCACCCAGTTTTCACAATCGGGGTTGGTTTGTGCCTCCTTTGGAAGGAGTGGATTTTGACTTTGTTGCCTCCAGTGTTTGGAGAGAGTTTTGAATTTTGTTGGCTCCAGTGTTTGGAGAGGGTTTTGGTTTTTTATTGCCTCCAGTGTTTGGAGAAGGTTTTAACCTTTGTTGCCTCGAGTGTTTGGATAGAGTTTTGAATTTTGTTGTCTCCAGTGTTTGGAGAGGGTTTTAACCTTTGTTGCCTCGAGTGTTTGGATAGAGTTTTGACTTTTGTTGTCTCCAGTAATTGGAGTGATATTTCATTATGTGTTCCTCGTAGAGTTAGAGTGGTTTTATCCTGTTGGTTTGCACTTGGGTTTCCCTTGGTGATTGGTTTTATTTAGTATGTTGTCAAGTAGAAGAGTTGCTTTTGTTAGGGGTCAGAGCCCAAAGAGGTAAACTGGGAAACCTTCAAAGGTGGTTTAATCAAGTGATAACTAAAATAATATACTTAGAAGTTAGGTAGTTTTTCACATTAATTAAGATAATTGAGCCTCGCTCATGGGCGCAAGGGCTTGTATAGACTTGGGATGAGACGGGAAGGCCTGGAATGGCAAGGTCATCTATCTTGTCCTGACGAGAGGTATTTAATTCTGCATGAGTGAGTATGGGTGCCGAGATTTGGTAGAGGCCACCAGAACAACCCATAGTGGGGGCCGGAGCCTAGGAAGATTCCCAGAGGAGGTTCCATGTTGAGCTATGTGATGACACTCTTTCTACGACAACAGTTGGTTTTTGGTTTTATGTGTATGGTCTTCTTATCATACTCGATCTGTTTTATTTATGGAAGCATTGTGACTTATGTCATTGATGTTAGAGTTGTACTTGTGTTATTCTTATGGTGGTTTGATTCATGTGATTGGTTGTGTCAATGTGAGTTAACCTATGTCTAGGGGTGGATGGTCTTCTCTAGAATTCCTTGTTACTATCTCCTAGCATGAGGGGTGAGCCTTCGGGTATCACATGGTTGGGTGGAACATGCACCTTAATCTGTTGGGTCATCTTCTTGTTCATGTGGACGAGATTTCCAGTTGGAGAGCTCGTGGGATCCAGTACCTTCATGCGTTATTCTTTTCAATTATTATTGTAATTTATTACCCCTCTTTGTATCGAGGTGGAAGATGAAATTTGTAACCATGTTTATTGGATTTACCTCATTCGGGGAATGAGTGTTGTAATCTTATTGTTAAGTGATTGTAATTGAAAACATGTGGTATCTCTTATGCCTTGGATGTAATTTTATCATGTTTGGAATGTATGTGATTCTTCATTTATTAAGTCATTAAATGTGATGTTTTCAATTTATGTTTCTTGTTTGGGTTTTAAGTAATCTCAGTCTCGTAACCTTAAAGGTTGTTGGCAATGAGTGGTGAACTTTTATGTTATTTGTACTTAAAAAATAAAAATAAAAATAAAATATAGTACATTTGAGTAGTAAATTGCAACTTCCTCTAGGGTTGCATGGCGGGGCATTACACATGGTATTAGTGCCCAGATTTAAACACTGGGTACTCTGGGATAATGTGGAACCCATTAAGCCGTTAGTTGCGTAGGTTATACTCTGGGCACTATGAGCCATGGCGTTGACCTAGGTTCTTTGTTCATTGGTTTATGTTTTCCTTTTGGGTTGATCGCACTTTTCTACCCATAAGTTGTGAGGTGGTGTAGGTCCAATGGTGCAGGAAGCTAGTGGAAAGGATAGGACCCTCGATGTAGTGCGTAATGCACTAATATCCTTCCTACTGGAAGAATGCCTTATGGACAATTGTGTAGTGTATGAATTTGGTGTGTTGTGTGTGGTGAATGACAACCAATTTTGTTGTGGTTTCCGCCCCTTGCATGTCTTGTTGATGAATGCTTTGGTGGGGGTTAGTTAGGCCCGCGAGCCTACCAAGAAGTGTGTTTTGATTGGTTTCCTTCTTGATGCATGGCTCTTTTGTGGTGTAAAGGGATGTGACCCTTGAGTGGTTCTTGAGTGTGGTTGTAGTGTGTTTTTTGGGTGTGTTCCAAGTGCTTGTTGGGGCGAGATAGTCATAGGACCTCTTGCCTTGAGTGCCTTAGTATGGCATTTTAGAGGGTTGAGTTTTCCAACCTTGTCTTGAGTTGTGGAGGAATGATGCCTCTTAGGTCTTGCCTTACCCTTCAAGATTGGAGAGATTCCCTTGGTTGAGATTCTTCCAAGGTTGAGATCGATTACTCCCCTCTATCCTATGTTGTGGGT
Source organism: Sequoia sempervirens (assembly GCA_007258455.2). Classification (NCBI taxonomy): domain Eukaryota; kingdom Viridiplantae; phylum Streptophyta; class Pinopsida; order Cupressales; family Cupressaceae; genus Sequoia; species Sequoia sempervirens. The sequence goes on along the minus strand of VDFB02357412.1, from coordinate 116,172 downwards.
GAGCATGTTGGACCTTAGCTTGTTGGTGGGTTGTAGGTGACATGTGTTGCCTAAAATTACCCTTGCTTGGTTTCTCTGCTCATGTTGTGGGAAGGTCTGTTTGACCTTGAGGGTGCCAAGAAGTTTGTTTGGTGTGTATTCTCTTATGGATTCTTGTTGTTTTTCTTCACCATGCAAGTATCTGATGCATGTTTTCTTGTGCTTTACCCCATTGTGCAAGTGATTTCCTAATTGACCCTATGTGGTTTTGGAGTTGCTTTTGCATGTTATATTTTTTTGAAACTATGAAATATGGTAATAGAAAATGAATAATCATGTTGTTAGTTCATAGATATTTGTGCATACTCTCATATGATTGATGCATTTGTATTAAAGTTATTGTGTGATGATGAAACCATGATTACATTCGTGCCTATGTTAGAACTATAAATATCTCTTGTCTTCTCTCTCTTCCCATTGGTTTAACAAAGATGCCTGTCCTTGAGTGTGTGGTGTATTGAAACCCATGGTATGTTGTATCATATGAGAAAATGCTTATGTAGTCATGAAGGTTTGTTTTATTAGATCAAACCTTGGGTAAAGGACCTAAGTCCCCAAGTTGCATTCATAATTATGGAAAATGTATAATATGAATAGAAAATCGTTTTGCAGTAAATAAAAGTTTAGAAAAAAGGGATTAGTGAAACCATTGCATGTTAATGATAATTGCATAATAGGTGCATCTTGTTGGTGAGGCCTATAGTCCCCAACTTTATTGTTAAGTCTTAAGAAATCATGAGATGTTAAATTATAGTACCTAGATTTAAAATGCAAAATGGTAAATGTATGTTGAAGTGTTGCATACCTTGTCTTGGGTAAACATTGTAATGCTATTGCACTATGTGTGGGAAATAAATGTGGTTATCATATGTGTGTAGTAAGGTGATTTACCGCTTGATAAAAGTGAATGTGAATGTGAGAGTTATCATGGTATTTTTGATTTAATCCTTGTAGCACTATGATATTTAGTATGGATTATTTGTGATGAACTTGTCTTATAGGTTCATGGATTCTTGTATCGTGGACTAGTATGCTGCTTTCTGGTGTCCAGATGGACCTATGTGTGACCTTGTGATGATTCTCGATGATGTGTATTGGTGCATATGTGTATTATCTATGTTAATCGATGGATATGTGTTTCAAAGATCTGGTTGGTGGTTGCTTCACCATGTTCATTTGTATAGATTGACAGTGTACTTGGTTGTGTTTATTTTAGCACGGGTTGCTATTGTTTTTATGTTGAGATATGAAGTGGATTAGTTTTAGAACCATGGATTATGTGTGATTTTATTGGGTTTGTACTAGGGGTATTTGCAAGCTTCCAGGAGTAAGCCTGACCCTGGGGGGGAGGATGTAACACCCCTCCATTTTGGATCTTTTGATCGGTAGTGTTTTTCTTTGTTATGTGTTTATGTTATGTTGTGACTATGGTACTTGGTTCTATTTAATCGCAACTGTTAAGCGATGTGTATGTGATATTTTGATGTGATGAAATTTTACTCTGATATTATCATTATGGCATGTTTTGAATTAGCGTAGCAGTTATTTAATTTAAAAATGCCTTATGCTTTTATTATATTGTTGATGTTAGACTCATCAGTTAAAAAGTCTATATTGGTGAAGGGGACGAGATCGCATCACTCGCTTGCGAGTGCCCTACGATTCTGCGATTTCCTCTTCACGGTGTGTTTATTATGTTATATATATGCATGTTCGATATGCTCTTTGTTCGTAGGTTGACAGGTACAGGACATCGACTCCACCTGATTTTACAGGTTTGAGTGTTTCCATTGGCCAACGGTATTCGATTGGGAGATAGTAGCTAGGTTTTTCGTGCCGAGTCATCACCCTAGTCATAGTTTGTCGTCAGGTTGTCATCAGTTTTAGCTTTTTTGATTTGGTTCATTCCTCTTTGGTTATCTATTTAATTTCATATTAAAAAGGTTATTAAATGGCAGGTGTAGTTAAAATGATGATTAAATTTATTTAGTTGCAATGTTGAAATGCTATTTATTTTATTGATTAATTTGATTTAATTAATAAAATTATAATTAGTTTATTAATTAACTAGGTTAATGGTGATAAATTAAATGAAGTAGTTGTTTTGGCATTATTGTATGTTAAGATTCAAATTTAAAATGAAAATGGAAATCATGTTGAATATTTAAAGTTAAATTATAATTAAAATAAAAATGTGTTTTAAATCACTTTTTGAAATTTTGGATAAATAAATTCTTTGCAAACTTTGAAATTCTTTTGTTTTAAATGAAATTTTGAAAAAAATGCATGAAATATCATTTAGAAAGTAAAATTGTTTTAAATTAAAAAAATTGGAAATATCCTCCAAATGTTCAATAAATGTAGTGGGTGGGATATTTTTTAGGGGTTTGACCAAAAATTTGGGGAAAACTCTATTTGAGCATTTTCTATTTCATATAATTGGCAATTTTCAATTTTGGTGGAGAGTTTTTGCTTGGCTGGATTTGGATTTTGAAGAAAAAGATTTGGAATCTCCATTTGAGTTCTTCAAGCTTGGGAGAAAAAACCAGGTTCCCTCTTTGTGTTTTTGTTTTCCATTTTGAAATAAGTTTAAAATCTTTGATTATGTTGTTTGAAATTTTTTAAAATTCTATTTAGATTCAATGAAAACCCATGTGAAATAGTTTCAAAACTTGAAAACTTCTGTTGGATTTAGGAAAGAAAATCAAAACAAGAATCACACAATGAAAATTGAAGGAAAACCAAAAGAAACTCTCTTTTCAAACTGAAAACTAAAACCCCAGAAGTTGTGTTGACAATTTTATTTTCATTGCAAAATTTTGTTGTGCATTTGCACAGTTTGACTAAAAATGGAGATTCTGGGTATATATATTTAGAAATATACCTGTGTATATATATGTATTCCATTATATATAAATATATACACACTAGTATATTTATAAATATATTGTGTTTTGTTTTTTTATTTTCTGGGAAAAAAAATTGTTTTAAAAAATATTACACAGGAAATTTCTTCCTGTAACAGGGTATGCCCTGTTTTACTTCTGTTTTTGACAGTTTTTATTTGAAAATATATATATATGTATTATAAAAAAAATTATGTGTGGAGAGGGGAGGGTCGTAGCCCTGCTACGCCCCCCATAGCGCCCATGGGAGGCACTGCTTCCACAACGCCCATGGGAGGCGTTGTGTAAGCAGCGTCGTTGCCTTCACACGTAGCAACGTTGCTCACACAGCGCAGCCCATATGGGGGGCTACATGGCAGCTGCCTCTACCTTTTGGGAGGGGTCGTGGCCAATGTTATGTTTTTTTTTTTAAATTAAAAATTTTATTTTATTTTATATTATAAATATATATAATATAATATATGTATATTATATATAATAATTTATATTATATATAATGTATATATATATATATTATATTAATATATATTATAACATGATTTAAATAATTTTTTTTTTTTTAATAATTATTTATAAAATGGAATTATTCAAATGATAATCATATATATTTATATATATATATATAATTATATATACATTAAGTATACACTTATATATATATTTAATATATATGTGTATTCAAATATAGATAAATTTAAGTTGATTATTTATTATTGTAGTTGAAATAAAGATTGATTTATTTCAATCAAATGATTTTATCTAGCAAGTTGATTCGATTAGTTTGTATGAATGAGAAAATGGAATTAAATGATTAGTGTTAATTCCTTAATGTTTCCAATACGATTTTACCACTTTTGAGTAATTGCAAATGAGGTATTATTGGGTGAATTGGATTCAGAAAATCCTAACAATAGTTTTGTTATAATTGTGTTTGAGTTGGAAGGTGTAGGTAAGTTTTTGATTTTAAAATTAGTGCTATTGTATTTTGGAAATTAAGGTTAGTGCAATGATTAAATATTTGTAAGGGTTAGGGTTGTAATTGAAATGAATATGGTTAATGTGTTTACAACGACCTGCTTGAGTTGATGGAATCTTAAAGATCTTGTAAAGGATTTGTTAAATATCAGCGTTATGTATGTGGTTAAGTTATATGGATTATAATTAGAGGAAAATTGATGATATTAAATGTGTAAAAAAAAAGGATTATTTTATTACGATGTTGTTATAATGGGTAGAATGTTATTTAAAAGTTCTTGTATTCCATTTCCTTAAATGGTGAATGGGGAATGTTGTTTGTTTTCCAGATTGCAAGGAATAGATAAGGTTCATAAAAATTATATTGTTTATAACTTATATGAATAGTTAAAAGATTAAGTATATGAGGTAAATATGGACTTTGGTTCCTGTTTATGAGAAAAGATCGTTATGTCGAAAGACATCTTTAGTTTTTAAAGAATGTGTATTTATTTGATTGTTGATTTAAGTGAATTCTTGTTGTTATTGTATGGGCAATATTTTTATGATTGTAAATTTATGAGTGTACTTTGGTAGTACTGAATTTTGCTTCAAGAGGCTAGGGAACCCATTGATTGAGTTGTTTGTTCTTTTTGATTGATTTGTTTATGTAAGTCTTCTAGATCATGGGGTTTCATTTATTTGTATGGGTTGTTGTTATGAAGTCAACCATTGTATTGCCTTGGGTAGGGCGTTTAGTATATCATGTTGTCTCACCCAGTTTTCACAATCGGGGTTAGTCTGTACCTCCTTTGGAAGAAGTGGATTTTGACTTTGTTGCTTCCAGTGTTTGGAGAGAGTTTTCACTTTTGTTGGCTCCAGTGTTTGGAGAGGGTTTTGTTTTTTTATTGCCTCCAGTGGTTGGAGAGGGTTTCAACCTTTGTTTCCTCCAGTGTTTGGAGAGAGTTTTGACTTTTGTTGTTTCCAGCGATTGGAGTGAGATTTCATTATGTGTTCCTCTTAGAGTTGGAGTGGTTTTATCTTGTTGGTTTTCACTTGGGTTTCCCTTGGTGATTGGTTTTATTTAGTATGTTGTCAAGTAGAAGAGTGGCTTCTGTTACTGGCCAGAGCCCAAAGAGGTAAACTGGGAAACCTTTAGAGGTGGTTTAATCAAGTGATAACTAAAACAATATACTTAGAAGTTAGGTAGTTTTTCACATTAATTAAGATAATTGAGCCTCGCTCATGGATGAAAGGGCTTGTATAGACTTGGGATGAGACAGGAAGGCCTGGAATGGCAAGGTCATCTATCTTGTCCTTATGAGAGGTATTTGATTATGCATGAGTGAGTATGGGTTCCCGTATTTGGTAGAGGCCACCAGGAAAACCCATAGTGGGGGTCGGAGCCTAGGAAGATTCCCAGAGGAGATCCCATGTAGAGCTATGTGATGACACTCTTTCTATGAAAAAAATTGGTATTTGGTTTTATGTGTATGGTCTTCTTATCATACTCGATTTGTTTTATTTCTGGAAGCAATGTGACTTATGTCGGTGATGTTAGAGTTGTACTTGTGTTATTCTTATGGTGGTTTGGTTCATGTGATTGGTTGTTTCAGTGTGAGTTAGCCTGTGTCTAGGGGTGGATGGTCTTCTCTAGAATTCCTTGTTACTATCTCCTAGCACGGGGGTTGAGCTTTCGGGTATCACATGGTTGGGTGGAACGTGTACCTTAATCCGTTGGGTTGTCTTCTTGTTCGTGTGGACGATATTTCTAGTTGGAGAGCTCGTGGGATCCAGTACCTTCATGATTTATTCTTTTCAGTTATTATTGTAATTTATTACCCCTCTTTGTATCGAGGTGGAAGATGTAATTTGTAACCATGTTTATTGGATTTACCTCATTCAGGGAATGAGTGTTGTAATCTTATTGTTAAGTGATTGTAATTGAAAACATTTGGTATCTCTTATGCCTTGGATGCAATTTTATCATGTTTGGAATGTATGTGATTATTCATTTATTAATTAATTAAATGTGATGTTGTCAATTCATGTTTCTTGTTTGGGTTTTAAGTAATCTCAGTCTCGTAACCTTAGAGGTTGTTGGAAATGAGTGGTGAACTTTTATGTTATTTCTACTTATAATTTTTTTTTTTTTAAAAATAGTACATTTGAGTAGTAAATTGCAACTTCGTCTAGGGTTGCGTGGCGGGGCATTATAGTAAAAATTATATTTGGCAACCAAAAATGGTTTGTGGTAGGTAGGAAGATCTCAGATGCATCCATTATCTCTCATGAAATTATTCATTCTATGGTGCAGTCCAAAATCCCAAGTATGGCCCTTAAGCTAGATATCGCCAAGGCCTAGTACGATAGGGTCTCTTGGGACTTTCTTTTTGTCATGTTTGAAAAGTTTTATTTGAAGGGGACATTTTTGAGATTAATTTTGGAGTGTCTCTACCACAAGCTTTTTTGTCCTCCTTAATGGTGTACCTACTATAGAGAAGGGGTATTCGGGTAAGTGCACCAAGATGTTTCCCAAAAAGGGGGCTTAAGTTGCCACTTTTTTCTGAAATCAGTAAATGCTGACCTTGGACGTGAAATTGAGGATTGTTACAGTCAAAATTTTGAGATGGAACAAAAACAAAGATCAAGTTCTCCGAGTCTACTTTCTAAACTACTAATTTATTTTGAAAATGGTTGAGATTAAGGGGTTCAAAAGAGGGATGTACACAAATTGGTGTTGTTTTTGTTAGAAAAACATAACATAGCAACTCTTGTACGACCTAAGCACGGTGAACTTTTTTGTAGTATTTTTAAAATCGCTACAGTCAGAAGTTAGCTAATAGCATCTAGTTGATGCACAATTTTTATGATAATTTTTTAATGAATATTTGACTTTTTACTAATTTTCTAAGTGGGCACTTCTTGAAAAGAAAAATTTTGGCCGTGCTCCCCCTACAAATTTTGGAAAATAATTGATTTTTTTTATTTTATTTTTATAAAATTTGTAGAATGGAGTCTAGTTTCTAAAAATGTAATGTATTTGAAATTTTGATGAACGGTTAATTTATAACAAAAACCACCAAACACTACTTTTTGGCAAAAACAAACATACAAACAAAATAAATTATGGATGAAAGGCTTAACATTGTCAAAAAGTGAAAAAAATTACATCGTTGGATAGCTAAGAGAGAACCTAACATTACCCATGTTTTCGATTTTGTCGATATTGAAGTTACTAGATGCAATCTTGATGGTGAGCATGGACTCGATTATGTGAAAAATTGCAGAATTTGCAAAAACACATCTCTGGCCTTGTTGGGAATGCCCTCCAAGCCTTTGGGTTGGTATTTCAAGGCAAGTACTTTCATTTTTTCTTTGTTTTTAACGTGAAATAATGCAAGTGCGTTATAACGCGCTCACATTATAACACGAGCGTGTTTTTTAAAACTTTTTTAAAACGTGGCCAGAAAATTGGTACCCAACTTCATGCACCTGCCCATTCACTACTCATGAGTCTCTTTATTCTCAAGAGATTCCTAAGGGATGAACTACCCTAAACTACCTCAGGGAATAAAGCGAGAGTTCTAGAATCTAAAGGAGAAAATCACTAAGGTTTTCTAGAAAAACTAATGAGCTCTCATCCAAAGGATGATAGCATGGAATATGGATGATAGTGGGGCGCATTGGAGTCCCAGAGGCGTGTTGGAATCTCGTACGAACCATGGAATGATAATATCATAGAAAGAACAAAGCGACCTTTAACAATCTAATTAATAAGAACTTTTAGAATGTGGGAAAATAACAAAATATGATAAAAATGAAATAAAGTAGAAATGATAAAGCATGAGAAGGAAAGATAGAAACTGCTCATAGCAACCTAAGTAATGAAATCCTAAATGTGTGAATATCTTCAATACCTACATGCATAAGATCTAGAGAAAATTTTGGGGCTTTATAGGTGTTTGCCTCAGTCAAATCCCTGTTTTGGTGTTCGCACCTCCACGAACAGCCAAATAGATAAAGAAAATGAATGAAGTAGTGATAAAAGCAATCCCCACTTTAGGAGGAGAACATGTATCACAAAATGGAGATGAAATAGATAAGGGATGTGTGAAATCCCAAAATTCTCACAAGCACAAGATATGGGAGATATTAGTTGCAAGGCTTAAGGAAGCCAAAAGAGAGAGAGCAAAGATAGCTACAAGAGTCAAGATAACCACAAATAGCATTGTAAGAGCTTGAGAGTGTTGTTGTGGTGAGCTGTGCAAGCAAGATAGCAAGAGAAATATCGGTGAATTTCCAAGATAGAAGCCAATAAGGAGAAGAAGACCAAGTGAATTGAAAAGATAGTAAATAAAGAGAGAATAGGAGGGAAAAGAAGATTCTTGAGTGGTTACAAGGCATCGTGGGCTGTTACCACTGGCAAAAAGAGTTGACAAATAGAAAACATGTAGGGAAATGGTCGTTTGAATGTTGAAATGTCACAAGACACTAATGTGGCACTTTGATGTCTATTTCATGCACTAGTGTCTAGACACATCATGCTACAAAATGATGAGAATGAAAAAAGAAAAAGGTTTCACGTAAAGTTGATGTGCGAAGGTAGCTACTGAAAAAGGGCCCTGAGCATCCTAAGAGGGGAAAAGGCTGATGTAGGGGCTAAGATGAGCCTACACAAATGCTAGGGGAATGGACACTAAAGAAGATGCAAGAATGTATGTGAAATTGCAAGGGGTACAATTTTATGACATTACACCTACAAAAATATTTACTTGAGGAAAAGGGTTAAGACAAGGAGACCCCTTATATTTGTATCTTTTCATTATTTTTGCTAAAGTTTTGGGCTAAAATATTTAAAAGAGTCTTGACTGGGGTCACCTTAGTGGGGTCTGTGTTTCTTCCTCTTTAGCCCCTGTTTCCCACCAACAATTCGTTGATGATAATTTAGTTTTAGTTCTAGTTGTTAGCTCTCAAAAAAATAGGTAGAATGCCTCAAGAGGCTGCCAATCTCTTGATATGCTTCAGGGTAACAGACAAGGTCAAAATAATTCAACCTTCTACTCTTCAGGTGCTACTAGACCTAGGTGGGTGTACCTATCTGAATGAAGCAGACTTGACTTATGATTGTTCTTCTTGCAATGAGTTGTCCACAACGGCTAATGCAAGTGAACAAATGAATTCAAGCACAATAGCAATCTTCTTAATCTAAATCCTAAAATGCTCAATTAACAGATATAAAGAGAATAAAAGAATCTTAATGATGAAACTGCAGAGATCAGTACCTTATTGAGTATGTGGAGTCAAATGAAATCAAGATGAGCAACACTCTCTGGAGAAAACTCAAATTATCTAGCATACATTCTGTTTACAACTTGTATAAACATGCTATACTGTAACTACTAAGCTCTACTTTAATAATCTAGATAAATCTCTCTGATTATTGTGATCAACTAAAAGGATTTAATCTTTGCTTGAAAGAACCAATTGATTAATCACACAAATACAACAAGTGTGCATTGATAAACTGAACATAAACTTGTTATGTCAATTTAAAAAACCAGAAAGCATCAATCTTGGAGACAACTTAGCAGTATTTTTCATTGAATTCAACAGACAATTGACACCAGAAAAATGCAGCAACATCAATTGATTTTCATAAATACCTCCATTTTGAAAACATGCACCAATAGTCTCTGATCTGAGAATTTTATTCTACTGTATCTACTTGTTGTGGATCGAATATCTAATAGCTGATGATCATTTTACAATTACAAAATGCCTATTTATACACCAACATCAGAAAAATATATCATATTGAGATCCCATGTTGGCCTACCGCTGAATTCAGGCTTATTTCATGTTAGCCTGCAATGATACTTAAGCATTCACATGTCAGCCACAGTATTTGAATTTATGTTAATCTCATAAAAATAATCACTGAGACATATCATAGTCATGTCAGAGGCAATTCAATCGTTGGTTATCCCGTGCTTCATTCACTTTCACCATGACTTATATGAGTCGGGGAGATATCCTGTAGATCACATTATGTTTCCCTAAGAGTTCCTTTACCTTTCGCATGTCGCTGTGACCTTATGATATCGGGGAGACGTCGCACAGAGCATATTATGTTTCAACAAAAATCTTCATTGACTCTGAGTCACTGAGACAAAAGCACTCTCACCGAGATGTATCTTTCATTCGCCTTCACCAAGACAATGCATAGTTGGGGAGCCATTTTGTAGATTATCCTATGTCCTACCGAAATACATTGAGGTCACCCTAGGTCGCCAAGACACTACCAACCTCTCGCTGAAATCCACCAATGAAATGTCGGTGAGACCGAAGGTCACTCACCGAGACCTCACACCGATATCGCTTAGTCTGGCCGAGAAAACCTTATACCCCTCTCGATATGTATTTGCCCATCAGCGGTCGGCAAGACTAAGTGAGTTCACCAAGATGCTACCCCGATGAAAATCTTTTGCCGATATATGAATGCATTCGCAACCGGTGGGTGAGACATGATGTAATCGGTAATACATCACTTCGACGGTATAACTTATGCTAATATGATCCTTTTCTATCACTGAAACAATGCATATTTTATGCCGATGGATTCCTGGGGATGGATCCCGATTGCTGTGATATAAAAGGAGTCTTCCTAATAGGTAACATAGACTCCTTTTAACAAGAATACTTAATGGGTCGGGGAGACCATAATTAACTCATGCCGATATGGACCTCAACATGGAAAATGCATGACCTGATGGATTTTATGGGGCTATATGGCAAAATATGGGTGAAATATGCACACGGTAGGACCAATATGGAAAATGCATGGGTGTGAACAATATGTAAAACCACTAGATTTTTATAGTTCCAACAGTGGCTCCGTCTGGGGATGAATGATAGTAAGATCATTGGTAGGATCTAGATCTTTGGGTGAGTAAAATAGACACAAAATGACGAACCTAGAGTAGAATGGAAGTGAATGCAAAATGAAGGTATATCAGGACGGAATGAATGGAAAATGGATGCAAAATGGAGATGAACCAAAACCCTAAACTACTGTGCATGGAAAAGAATTTTAAAGAGGATCACCAAGAGTTGTCCATGCATTGGCAACCCTTAATCCTCTGTGTTTCTCAAGAGAAAGAATGCTTCAAGAATTTTCCATGAACAAGCAATTCCTGATCTTCACCAGCCATATTCTGTAGATAGTATGAGTCTTCACCTCTCTTTTCGACAACAACAAAAGGTCCCAACCACAAAGCTTTGAATTTACCATGCTTTCCTTTCTCCTGACACCTTGCGTTCCACATCAATACCAAATCATTCTCTTCAAATTTACTATCCTTTGCCTTCTTGTCAAATAGATACTTCATCTATTTCTGTAACTTCATGTTTTGATTTTGGGAAACTCTCCTTATTTCATCAAGTTTAGCAAGTTGCTCCATTCTTTCCTCCATAGGTTCAGGAAGATCCAAATCTTCCTGAAGGACAAACCTGTAGACTGGTAACAAATTCTACAAAGGCATTCTGGCTTGTGCTCCATACACCAATTCAAATGGGGACTTTCCAATTGCCTTTTTCACAGTGATCCTATCAGCCCACATAGCTAGTTTTAATTTTGAATCCCAAGCTTTCTTGCTCTGACCTAAAATCCTCCTTATAATCTTCAAAAGACTCTTATTGTTGGACTCTGCTTGACCATTAGCTTGTGGATGGTAAGGGGCTGCATAGGAAATGGTAATGCCATATGTATCACATAAGCTTTTGAACTCATCTGATCTAAAACACATTCCATTGTCTGTGATTAACCTCAGTGGTGTACCAAATCTAGTGATAATATTGTCCATCAAGAAATTTGTAACCACTTTGCTTGTAGCATGTTTAGTTGGGACTGCTTCTACCCATTTGGTAAAATAATCAGTGGCTACCAGTATCCACTTGTGTCCTCCACTTGATTGTTCGTGTATCTCTCCAATGAAATCAATTCCCCATTGATGAAAAGGGGCATCAGCCTGCAAGGGTCAAAGTGGTAAAGCACCCTGATACTTCAATTTTCCAGAGAACCTTTGGCATGCTTCACATTTTCTTACATGTGTAAAAGAATCATTAAAAACCTTTGGCTAGTAATAACCTGCCCTGAGGATTTTATGAGTAGTTGTTTTTGCTGAGTAATGTCGTCCACAAAATCCTTCATGCATTTCACTTAGGACATGCCTGGCCTATGATTCATCTAGGCATAACAATAGAATACCATCGCTATTCTTGCAAAATAGATCTCCATCCATGAAAAAAAAATTAGATGCTTGCAACCTCAGAGTTCTTTTCTGGTTGTCACTCAATCCTTCTGGGCACTTCATGTACTTAAGGTAATGCATAATACCAGTATACCAAGGAGTATGCTCAATGCTTGCAATTGTAGTCCCTTCTTCCACATTACAAACTTGATTTGCTTCAATATTTGATTCTTCCATTAACCTAGCCAAGCCTTGACCTCTCACTAGTTTGGTAATCTGTATCTCCATATCAAACTCTTGGATCTTGTTAATCCATTTGCATCTCTTTCCTGTTACTTTAGATTGTGCAGAATATCTTTGACAGCTGCATGGGGAACATAGGCAATCACCTTTGCTCCAACAAGATATGGCCTAAAAGATTTTGTAGCTTTCACCAATGCAAAAGCCTGCTTTTCCATTATATCATACTTCAATTCAGACCCTTGTAATGACTTACTAAAGAAAGACATAGGCTGTTCATGACCATCCTCATTCTTCTGTAGCATAATAGCAACAATCGTATGCATTGAGGCAAATGAAAATATCTGAAAAGGCTTTGCAAAATCTAGAGACTTAAGAATAGGAGCCTCCTTGATGGTCCTCTTGATAGATATAAAAGCCTCCAAGGCTTCTGCAGTCCATTCCATTTTCTGTCCATTCTTCAACATTTTTGATATAGGCTTAATGATCTTAGCAAAGTTAGAAACAAATCTTCTAACAAATTTAATTTGTCCAAAGAATGATTGTATAGCCTTAACAGTTCTGGGAATAGGAATTTTATCAATAGCTTCAACCCTCTCAGGATCTATCCTAATTCCCTCTTTTGAAACAATATGTCCCAAAAGCTTACCTTCTGTGACTGCAAAATGACACTTCTTAGGATTTAAACTAATACCATATTCTAGGGCTTTAATAAATACATTCTCTAGATGTTACACATGATCTTCATCCTTCTTCGAATAAGCAGTCAGGTCATCCTGGTACACCACCATGATAACATTGATCAAGTCTGCAAATGCCACATCCATAGCTCTTTGGAAGGTTGCTCCTACATTAGTGAGACCAAATGGCATTCTTATGTATACATACGTTCCCCAAGGAGTTGTAAATATTGTCTTATATTGCTCAGATTCTCTGACCTTAACCTAGTTATACCCTGAAAACCCATCCATCATAGACAACAACTCACACCCTGTTACCTTATGCAATATAGCCTCCATATTGGGTAGAGGATAATTGTCCTTGAGAGATGCCATATTCAAATTCCTGAAGTCCACACATAATCTGATATCTCCATTTTTATTCCTCACAAGGACCAAATTTGAGACCCACGTTGAGTGCCTAATTGGTTTGATGATTCCCCCATCTCTGAGTTTTGCCAACTCCTCCTGCATTTTAGGCTGTAGTGTTGGATTTATAGGCCTTTGCTTCTATCTAAATGGCTTAGCATTTTGCTTCAATGGTATCTCATGCTGAAACAAATCTTCCCTATATGCTTTCATATCTTCATAAGACCAAGCAAACACATGTTTATATTTTCTCAGCAACTCAATCAACATTCTTCTAATTGTAGGGCTTATTTTCTTTCCTATGTACACCTTTCTTGGTGTTGTCTCAGTCCCCAAGTTAATATCTTCAATATCTTCCCTTTTGACTGATGTTTGCTTCATGAGGGATCGATCATTTCCATCATACAGCCTCTTCAATGCCACCAATCCCTTAGGAAGCTTATTTGTTTTGAGCTGTAAGATTTCCTTGCCAAAAATTGTTTGCTTCCCATCCACTTCCTCAACAAAAGCATTGAAGTCAATTTCTTGGGCCTCATATTGATCTATGCAATTGAGGAACTTCAAAAGGTCAATATCATCATTGAAGTCCTGCCAAATGTAAATGTTATCAAGCACAACAGGCCTTGTCTTGAACTCAATCTGTGATACCTCAGCCAATGTGATATCATCTCTTTTCAGCGCCACATTTGCTAAAAAATTGGCCATTATGTTCTTTGGTCTGTCAATCCACTCAATTGAGAAGGCATCAAACAACTCAATTGTGTCCCATACAACATTCCTATATTGCTTCAATCTTTTATGTTTTGCTACATATTTTGACTTAACTTGGGAAACAACCAACTCAGAATGACCCAAAACAGCCAGCAACTTAATCTTGTGTTTCATAGCTATGTTCAAACCTGTCAATAAAGCTTCATATTCTGCCACATTGTTTGTGCATTCAAATGTCAACAGGAATGAATATTTAAATGTAATACCTTCAGGTGAAACAAACACAATGCCAAATCCATTACCTTCTTGGCTACATGCTCCATCAAAATACATCTTCCACACTTCATTGCAGCCTTGTGCCACATGCTTTTCAATTGGATCACTATTGGTTAATTTTGGCTGGGCTGATTCAATATTAAAACTTCCAAGATCAACATCAAAAAAATAGTTGATCTGATCTTGTGGTACACAGTCAACAAGTTGGTTCATTCTTGGCTCTCTATACAATTTGACTTCTTGGCCATTCACCAGAATTGTAGCATATGATAGATCGAATTGAACATTTCTTCCAACTGCTGTTGTCCACTATCTTGATAGAAGCATCCCAAACTGAGGAGGAGTATCAATCACTGTGATATCTATATTATACACCACCTGTGGATAAGTAGCCAATTTGACTTCAACACCTCTCATAATGCCTACCACAAGAACAGGTCGGTTATCCATTGCCTAGCACTTCCCTTCACAGGTGTCAACCCACATGCCAAGCTACTTCATTACTCCCACTGGCATGATATTTATAGCAGCACCAGAGTCTATCATGCAATTCCTCAACAGTTTGTTATTTACAAGCAGTGTAGTGAAAAAAGGATCAACTCGTGGGGGAGTTGTTAATATATCACTCAAGCAGACTTCTAGGATATTTACTTTCTCCTGGCTATTGAATGTTTTAATAGCCACTCTATTTTCAGAATTCACGTTTTTTTTATTTCCATTTGTTATCAATTGAATAGCACTATCTATGTATTCCTTAATTTTCATCATTTCAAGTAGTGGAACAGACATTTTTACTTGGGATAGCACCTGAGTGAAGTCAAAAGAAGAGCCCTCTACCTTAACAATGTTCCTCTGTTATGGCGTTTCTCCTTTGTTTTCTTCCTTCCCTCTTTTACTAGGCTGGTCAGGCATTGGCATCTCTTTGTGTATTTCCTTCATTTCTTCTTTTTGGATAGGCTTTTGTTCACTCTTATTAGGCTATTTATTTTCTGAATTCCTCGCAGTTCCTTGTGTTGCCTTTTGATCCTTCATAAAGATTCCCCTAGGGACACCGTCCTTCTCATTTACTATTCTATTTCTCAGCCAGTATTTACTCGTTGCTTCCTCAACTACAACAACAATTAGCCTCTCTATCTCCTCTTTAGTGAATCTCCTCATACAACATTGAGTAGGCACCTCATCAGAATGTGGCTCTGTCTAATCCTCTTCAGAATCAGAAAGGACCTGTTGTTCAGCCATATGGACATTGTATTTCTGATTTGAAACATCATACTCATAACCTTCATCCTTCGAAGATGAGTAACTCTCCTCAACATGGTGAAAAGTGTTTGAAGTCAAATACACTTTGTGATCTTCTCCATCGTTTCCCATTAACATTCCCTCCTCTTGCATTCTTTGGGCTACAACACAATAATCTGGGGAATGTGGCTTGTCACAAGCTTCACAGAAGTAATTGTTACTCACCATGTAAGTTCCCTTCTTGCTCAATGGATCAGGAGTCTCTTTGTTTCTTGGCCTAGCTGTTATAGGTTTTCCATCCTTCCAGTCTATATTATAAGGCATGTCATGCAAACTCGGCCTTTCATTTCTATATGTATTCTCCTGTTTGTACTGATAATTATTACTTTGCTGAGGAGGCCTAGGGTTGTCTCTTTTACTGATTATACCAGCAGCCCTCCTATTGTTTTCAATTGTCAGTGCTATTTTCTGAGCCTCAGCCAAATATCTTGGGAATCTATTCCTTAGTCCATACCCTGTCTTAGGATCAAATGTATTTAAATAAACACTCAATGCTACAGAATCTAGCAACCTTGATACAGGAGGTACCTTAGTCTGCAACTTGTTGAGTCTTTGGTTGAAATCATAAATTGAGTCATTCTGATTTTTTTGAATTCGCATCAATTCATGAAGAGCTACATATGGTGCATTTAGATTCCCATATTGGTCTAAGAATCAGTCCTAAAATACTTGTTGAGAATTCTGGAAAACTGTTGAACCAATCCCTAGCGTCTTCAATGAGTGACATCATAAATAGCCTCATTTGTAAATCTTCATATGGTACCCCTAAGTCTTGGATGAACACATTGAAACTCCTTAGATTCTCTTCAACAGTAATTGCATCATTCCTTGTGAACTTAGGTATCAAACCTCTCCAACTGCCATCCATGGGGTAAGGGTATAGTTGAAACCCTACCAAATCAAACTGTCTAATCATTGTTGTATACTAGTGAGGGGGAGGAATATGTGGGTACTAATATTGGTTCATAGGATTATTATATTGTGTATTATGTTGTGGGACATTAGGCTAACCATGAGGTGGCTACGTATTTGTATGTTGTGTGGGAATATGAGGAGGATGATTTGGCTACTTATAGTGATTCCCTGTCTGATGGTGAGGAGACACTGGTGGATTTGAAGGCCCTACACCATGATTACCCTGCTTATGAGGTGGTACATACTTCGGGGGGGAATTAGCTATCTGAGTAATAATTTGGACCTTCAATAGTTCAGCCTTCAGTTCCTCTGTCTCCTTCCTCTGTAATTCAAACTGTGCTTTTACTTCATCAAGAAGCTCATGATCAGTAAACATTTTTTGGTTACCTTCCATCTTCTGATCATATTCATGCTGAATAATGATTCGTTCAGCCTCACATGCAGCTTCAAACTCATCTTGTTTCTAAGGATCAAGAAAAGAGAAAGGATTTTTTTATCATCTAGAGTATAAGGCTCTGCACTTGAATTGTTTCTCCATGTATAATAACGATTATATGTCTCAAGATGTGCGCTTGATGTTTTATCTTTATCTGTCATGCACATGTCTTCACTTATTCCTTTTCCCTTATCAACCTTGTCATCTTTGTGTGTCCACTTACTGCTGCTAGCAGGAGCTCCAATATGACCTCCCCTATATTGAGATCTTCTTCCATTCATTTTTGAACAACTACAAAAAATTTGTCAGAGTCGCCACTCACTTATATCAAAAGTGAGAAAATACTTGATGTTTCTTGTTCCTAGTGGAGTCTGGTTCTTGACTCTATGATTAAGGCCCTAATTCTGAATGTACTCCCCAGCAGAGTCGCCAATTTGTTAGCTCTCAAAAATGCAGGCAGGATGCCTCAAGAGGCTGCCTATCTCTTGATATGCTTCAGGGTAACAGACAAGCTCAAAAGAATTCAACCTTCTACTCTTCAGGTGTTGCTATACCTAGGTGGGTGTACCTATCTGAATGAAGCAGACTTGACTTATGATTGTTCTTCTTGCAATGATTTGTCCACAACGGTAGATGCAAGTGAACAAATGAATTCAAGCGCAATAGCAATCTTCTTAATCTAAATCCTAAAATGCTCAATTAACAGTATAAAGAGAATAAAAGAATCTTAATGATGAAATTGCAGAGACCAGTGCCTTATTGAGTATATGGAGTCAAATGAAATCAAGATGACCAACATTCTCTGGAGAAAACTCAAATTATATGGCATACATTCTATTTACAACTTGTATAAACATGCAATACTGTAACTACTAAGCTCTACTTTAATAATCTAGATAAATCTCTCTGATTACTATGATCAACTAAAAGGATTTAATCTTTGCTTAAAAGAACCAATTGATTAATCACACAAATACAACAAATGTGCATTGATAAACTAAACATAAACTTGTTATATCAATTTAAACAACCAGAAAGCATCAATCTTGGAGACAACTTAGTAGTATTTTTCATTGAATTCAACAGACAATTGACACCAGAAAAATGCAGCAACATCAACTGATTTTCATAAATACCTCCATTTTGAAAACATGCACTAATAGTCTTTGATCTGAGAATTTTATTCTAGTGTATCTACTTGTTGTGTATCGAATATCTAATAGCTGATGATCATTTTACAATTACAAAATGCCTATTTATACACCAGCCTTAGAAATATATATCATATTGAGATCCCATGTCGGCCTACCGCTGAATTCAGGCTTATTTCATGTTGACCTACAACGATACTTAAGCATTCACATGTCAGCCACAATATTTGAATTTATGTTAATCTCATAAAATTAATCGCCGAGACATATCACAGTCATGTTGAAGGAAATTCAATCGCTGGTTATCCTGTGCTTCATTCACTTTCGCTGTGACTTATCTGAGTCGGGGAGATATCCTGTAGATCACATTATGTTTCCCTAAGAGTTCCTTTACCTTTTGCGTGTCGCTGTGACCTTATGATATCAAGGAGACGTCTCACAGAGCATATTATGTTTCAATGAAAATCTTCATCCACTCTGAGTCGTTGAGACAAAAGCACACTCTCACTGAGATGTATCTTTCATTCGCCTTTGCCAAGACAATGCATAGTCAGGGAGACATTTTGTAGATTATCCTATGTCCTACCAAAATTCCCTGAGCTCACCCTAGGTCACCAAGACAATACCAACCTCTCGCCAAAATCCACCAATGAAATGTCAACGAGACTGAAGGTCACTCGCCGAGACCTCACACCGATATCACTTTGTTTGGCTGAGAAAACCTTAAACCCCTCCCGATATGTATTTTCCCATCGGTGGTCAGCAAGACTAAGTGAGTTCGCCAAGATGCTACCCTGATGAAAATCTTTTGCTGATATATGAATGCATCCACAACCGGTCGATGAGACATGATGTAATCGGTAAGAGATCACTTCGACGGTATAACTTATGCCGATATGATCCTTTTATGTTGCCGAAACAATGCATATGTCATGCCGATGGATTCCTTGAAATGGATCCCGATCGCTGTGATATAAAAGGAGTCTTGCTGATAGGCAACACAGACTCCTTTTAACAAGAATACTCAATGGGTCAGGGAGACCATAGTGAACTCATGCCGATATGGACCTCAACATGAAAAATGCATGTCTCGATGGATTTTATGGGGCTATATGGAAAAATATGGGTGAAATATGCACACGGTAGGACCAATATGGAAAATGCATGGGTGTGAGCAATATGTAAAACCACCAAATTTTTACAGTTCTGACACTAGTTTGGTGGTTGAAGCTGCTAATTAGAAGGCTATTATTAACAAGTATGTGAACCTCTTAGGAAAATTCATAAACTAAAACAAAATAAAACTATATTTCTTTAATGCTACTAAACAAGTGAAAGATAAAATTTTGAGAATCTTGGGCTATCAAATTGTTGATCTTCCTTATTCTTATTTGGGCCTTCCCCTTTGTAGTAGGAAGTTACTACCAACTCCTTCTGGAATGGTATTGTGGAAATGATTCATGAGAAGCTGGCTATTTGCAAAGAGAAAGTTCTCAGTCAGGTGAGTAAGATTATGCTTTTAAATTTTTTTGTCTAAAACATTCCAATTTACTATACATCTCTTTTCAAAATTCATGCCTTTATCATAAGGAATATTGAATAAATCTGAAAGACATTTCTTTGGTCAGGAATAGAAGAGAGATCAAGGATAGCTCTTATTAGTTTGGAGAAATTTTGTTCCCCAATAAAGTATGGAGGTATAGGAATTAGAAGATTAAAAGAATTCAACAAGGCCCTAATGAGAAAAACTTTATGGGTTATAGTCCAAGGGAAAAAAGACTAGTCTTGCATCCCCAAAGCTAAATATATGGGGAAATAACCCCAAAGAAGCTTGTTCCTCTACCAAGACTTTCCAAGGGGATCTACCTTTTGGAATAACAATTAGAAAACTAGGAATTTCTTATTTCAAAGTACCAGAAGGATAGTGGGAGACAGGAGCACCATTAATTTTTGGGATGAACTATGGGTATGTTCCCTAAGCTATCCTCAATGGTTAAGCTATCTGCCATCAAGAAAGACCTTTCTCTCTATGGCACTTCTATCTATGGGTATATGAATTGGTTTGAGGACGCACCTACATGGCGAAACTTCAAAAAAAAAAAATGATCTTAGAGTGAGCAAGCATAGCAATGTTCTACCTTGTTTAGGTATCTTCAACTCCCTCAATTCATTCCTAGGATACTGTTGTCTCTCTATTCACAGTGGTGTGGGTGACTAGATTTGGTGTGACAACCCCTCTAGGGATTTTGCGGTTAAATCAACTTACAACCTCTTAGCTGGCACGCCAACTATGGATCAAAATTTTAATTGGTCTAGTATTTGGAATTCTAAACTAATTCCAAAATTCATTTGTTTTCGGTGGGCTACTTTACATGGTAGAATCCTAACCATTGATGTTCTTAACAAAAAGGGATTCAAATTTGTGAACAAATGTATTCTTTGTCTCTCAGCTAAAGAGTCTATTAACCATCAACTTGTTCACTGCCCCTTTTCTTGGGAATTCTGGTCATTAACCTTGTAAAATCTCATCTCCAACTAGATGTTTCCTAGTGACCTAAAGGACCTTATGAGTTAGTGGAGTTTCTGTCCCTTTTCTCATTGGGTGATCTCACAATACTGGTTTACAATTTTTGGCCAAACTAGACACTGAACTGATTTTTTCTAACTAAATCTTCACTTGCAGGCACCTATAGCAGCTAAACCATGAGGAATTTGAAGATGATGCAAACTAGTGATTTGTGAATTTTTTTCTATAGATTCTAAATATATTTTTTTCAATTTTTTTTGGAATTAGATTCCATTTCCTTTTCCATCTCCTTCAAAAACTAGTTTTTTTCAGTAAACACCATTTTTAAGGAGTGATGCTCACTATATACAAGATAAATTTTTTCGATGAAGGATTAAATTCTTTTTTTTTTGAATTTAGATTTGTATCTAGAATATCTAGTGCTTTCATTTTGTTTAATAGTGTTTAATTGAATATTTTTCCCTTAATCAAGTTTCGAAGTCAAACCAATTACAATTCAAACATAGGCAGACCATCTACAACATAACTTTTTTTGTATGTATCAAAGTTCCTTTTTTTTTTTGGATTAAGGACTTCGCTATCTAGTGCACACGCTGATATTTTTCATAATTTTTTTTTTTATAATCTGCTATTTTTCCACATGTGTAGAACAAAGAGCTTGATTTTTGATGAAAAACCTACATTCACAAGAAATAAAAAATATATATAATAATAAAATTTAATTTAATTAAAATTATACTTTTTTGGAAGATTATAATAAGGACTACATACTTACAAAAATAAATTTTAAATGAATTCGTTTGATCCCCCAAAAGGTAAATCAAAAGTGGTTTTTATCAACATTTTGATAGGTGTAAACGAGACTCTGTTATAGGTATGGTTTAAAACTAGTGGGGTTCTATCCAAGTGGGCTTGGTATAAGATGGTTTGATCAAACCCTCTTCAATTGGAATCCTTTAAATGAAACTTTTCAAGGCTTAAATCATTATATTTTCTAAACATATGTGATTTCAGTAAAAATCTGGATCTCCCAGAAAGTGTAAACCACTATTATCGCAACACCCCATCCTATTATTAAGGAGCTTTGGAAACATGTTCCTCCATTGGTTTACTAGCCCTATGGAAGGAACGAAATAATCAAATTTTCAGGGAAAAGAAGAGAAGTGGGGAGGTATTTTATTGCATGAAGCAACAACTGGTAGATAATTTGAACTTGGAAACTTTTGGCTACTCAAAAACTATGCCTAATTATAAAGAAATCAGAATTAGATAGCTATGGGGGCTTAATCTAGACCTGACTAAGATTAATTGAGACAATATCTTAAAGAGGAAATTGACTCCCTGGAGCCCCCCCTAAAGGATTGGATTAAATTGAATTTTGACAGATGTTCTAAAGGAAATCCTGGATTGGCCATGGTTGAGGGTCTAATCAAAGACCACTATGGGAGGTGTATTGATGCCTATGTGAAATGCATTAGTAATGGTGTCAATGTAAAATCAGAAGTAGTTGCTACTTAGAGAGGTATTAAGAGTCTATAAGATGTGGGATTGATAGAATTATTATTGAGCAATATTCTAAACTGATTAATGATTAACTAAATGGTAATACTGAACCCCGTTGGAATATCTATAGCCTAATTCAGGATTCAAGATGTGTGCTCTCTTCTAAGGTGGAAGTATTTGTATCCCATATCTGCAGAGAAGGAAACAATTCTATTGATGTAATCTCAAACACAGGGCTATCCTTTCCTCATTAGCACTTCTTGAGATTTGAGAATATACCAACTCATATTAAGGAATGGTTGGCTAAGGACTGAATGGGTGTGAATCCTCATAATCTTCAATAATTTTTCTATTAGATAGGTTTATTAATTTATGGGTTGGGTTGATTGTCTCTTGCTCCATTTTAAATTTTAATTTGGTTTGTAACATTCATTATATGCTAGTTCATAAAAGATAGGGCTGGCCTATTGTGAATTTGAATTTGAATTTCAATGTCTATTGGATAATGTGTCAAAAGAGATCATGCTCTATTCAAAAAGTGAATTGTATCAAAAGTGGCAATGAGGTGGAGAATAACATGGATAGGGTGTTGTCTACTTGCTTTATTACCTCGCATGCTTATCTGGATCTAGATAGTTCAGGGTGTGTGGTGTAACCTTTGCAATGGGGAGGTTGAGTACTATGTGGGAAATATGATGTTAGCCTTGGATTGTTTCATCATCTCATGTGCTATTATGGATTTGCATTTTCCTCATCATTATTTGATTTTGATGGGCGTTATTATAGGAATCAATCTCGTGCCACTGGATTTTCCTATTTTTATGAAAAGGTAAGTCCTTTATGGACTTATCCTTCTAATCATTTTCCCCTTATTGAGGTTTATTTTTTCAATACGACGCTCTTTGAGGGAAACCTTAGTGATGTGATGGTTGATCACATCTCCAATGATGCCTAGTATTTGAGTTTAAATGTTATCATGAAAAATAATCCTGACATCTCTTCTTCATTGTTCCCTCACTTATTTCCTAAGTATCATTCAATGAAATGTCCTTTTAATCTAAGTTTGGGCTACAATTGGATTTTATTATTGATCATGATTTTGTGTTGGAGCTATTCTCACATGGGTTGTGTGTTGTCGAAGAGGATTTGAAAAATCTAGCTAAATTTTAACCACTCCCTAAATTTTAATTAGGTTTCTACTAGATCCTTCTAGATCATGTTATATGATGATAGTGCTCGGCTAGTGGAGGTCAGGTCCACTTATTTTTTCCCAATTTATGGAAAAATTTATAATATTGTTTTACTTGCTAACTTTTTACCCATGATTGTGACCATTGTGAA
The DNA here is from genome assembly GCA_007258455.2 of Sequoia sempervirens. Lineage (NCBI taxonomy): Eukaryota > Viridiplantae > Streptophyta > Pinopsida > Cupressales > Cupressaceae > Sequoia > Sequoia sempervirens. Next base: position 92,534 of record VDFB02357412.1, on the reverse strand, counting down.
GGGTAAAATTCCTTCATCTACCACTGTCACTGTAATTCCATGGGGGATCCCAAGAGAAAGGTTGGAGTAATTATCCTATATTCCTTTCCATTAGAATTTCAATCTCTGGAAGTTGTTTGAAGAGGTTGGTATGATGCCATTCTTTATGGTGATGTGAGGGTATAATTATGATATCATTGTGAAGTTTTATAACACTTGGAGAGAGGATAGAGTTCAAATTGGCAATATTAGGTTTGAAGTGTCACTCAAATTGATTGCAGTTGTGACTAGTTATTAGTATAGTGACCTAAGGGTGTCCAAAATAAGCAAGGGCAACTACCAAAGGTTCATGGAATTTTTTTTGGAGGGTGACAAAAATCTTGAGAGATGCCAAAATGGCTATGATAGGGAGCTCCTCTCGCCTCCTTACGGGGTTTTTAGTGTGTACATCATGAAGTATTTCACCTTGGAACTTGGGTGTTACACCACAGTTCACAGGTACCATTTTCTCTTTCTCTATCACATTCATAGGAATGAAAAAATGAATATTTCTTTTTTTCTATTTTCAACTCTTAAAAATGCAAGGATGAGGGTGCCTTGCCTCCCCTCCATCAAGTTCAAATATAGTTCCTTTATAACTATGTGTCTATAATTACCCCCTATAGGGACCTTTTGGTGGTATCCCTACTAGTAATGTTGCCCCTATGGCTCAAGTGGACCCCATCACCTACCCCTCTTAGGCTAATTCCTTTGGTGTGGGTACTTCCTCAGTGAGACCTCCCTCCATGAAACCCCTAGTTGTCCCTTCTATCTTCAAACAATCCTCTATTAAAGGCCTTCTTACTAAAGGAGACCCTATTACTTAGAATTTGAAAGGAAAAAAGGCTAGTTTTAACGCACTAGGCAACCTCTCTAGGACTAAAAGATTTTTTTTTGATAGTTTCAAACCTAAAACTACCAAGAAAGTCACTATCAAGATTAGAGACTAGGAAGAGCAAGGAAAATTGGAAGATTCTAGCAGCACAGGAAGGGGGAATGAAGGTATACTAGGCTCACAGGTCAATCTACCAAAGGCAAGAAACTTTACTTCGAAGAACTAGGGGATGAACCTGAGGATGCAACTCCACCTCCCATTAACTTAAGTAAAATGGAGTTTTCGGTGGTTTTGGGAGAAGATCTCTCAGAAGACTCTAGTAGTAGTGAACAGGATGAAGAAATGGTTGGTGATAACCAACCTGTGGTTGATGACTCGAAAGATGACGAAGGGGGTGAGCTCAAAAATTTTGAACATGAAGTTGAGGAAGTGGTAAGGGAAGTTATGGAGGGGATGGATGATTATCCTATGGAGGAAAAAGTTGAGGTGACACGAGAAAATTATAGGTCCATCAATTTCTATGTCACCCAAGTCCAAGCTCTGCAACAAAAAGTTAATGACCATCACTTTGGGAATTATAAGAAAGGCTATCTTCAAAATGGTGAGTAGCATGACTATGACTAGAAAATTTCATTGGAAGATTAAATCCTCTCAGGCTGTTGGCTTGAGCATTTGGAAAAAGGAGTGACTAGATCTTTGGAATAATTCAACGAGAATATGGAATAGTTGTAGCATGAATGGAACCTAATTTTCTATCTAGAAGAGTAAGTTGGGTCTATTTGGTCTATGTTTTTTGGTTTTTTGTTCTATGTCCTTACTAGGCCTACATGCCAATAGATCAATTAGACTTTGTTATTTCTTTAGGTTTGTTTTTTTTAGCTACTATATAGTTTCTATTATTCTTGGTGGTTAGGTGCCATTCCTGCTTTAGGGTGCTAGTTGGTTTTACGCCCCTACTATTTTGATGTGTTGTTTGTTTGGGTGGTAGGCCTTGTTCCACTCTCTGGTTGGGTTCAGGGGCCCTTTCCTCTAATTATATTACCAAAAAGCATGTGTTTATCTCTAATTTCACACTCATTGAATGTAGTATTGTATTATTTTGATCAATCATGTACAATTTACATTAATTATTCACCAATTTTCACTAATTAATTACAAATGATTTTGGAGAAATTAGTTGTACTTGTATACTTATCTAATCTAATTAATCAATATAATATTATAAATTTAATTATAATTAACCAAGAGATATTGTGAATAATTAATTACAATACTAAATTTATTAAAAATGTTTGTATAAGAAAATAAATGTTTATTCTTTTATTTTCTAAACTATTATACTATTATAAAAAATATAATTGTTTTCATAAAATAAATGATTTAACTCTAGCCCTAAAAAATAAGAGAGTCACACAAAAAACCACACACACACAGACACAAGAAAATTGATTGCACCTATAACTTGTAACAAGTCTTAAATTTTTATGTATGAGTAGTATTCTAAACATTGTAATAAATGTATTGATACTCATATCTTTTTTAATAGTAATATGTATGATGATATCATGAATCTTTTCTAGAGAAATAAGCACACCAAATAAGGATTTAGTTGAAGAGATAATCCTACATGAAACTACACCCATAATGAATTGAACTAAACATGTTTAATTGAATCTTTGTCTCTTTGAAACAATAATTTATAATTTTTTATAAAAGTATCTAAAAACCTCAATACTTTTAGGAAGATTAATGATTTTTTTCTTAAATGTTTCTAATTACTTAAATTGTATTCTTTCTTGAATTATTTAAGGTAAAATTAGGTTTGGATTATACATTTTAAAAGTATAATTCATGGAGACAAAGATTTTGGCTTCCAAGGGTCTTTCTTGCACTTCTAGGGGTTTTCACCTAAAAGGAGAAACATGGGCCAAAATAGGCAATGTATACATTCAAGATTAATGTAAGGATGGATGAAATATGTTCAAATAAGATGATTTAAATGTAGAAAACTAATGAAAGCTAGTGATTATTAATGAAAAACTATTAAAATGCACCTTGTTTGAAAAACAAATTTTGAAATGCAAAAAGACCTAATAATGAAAGTAACTTATAACAAAAATGAATGAAACTGAATGTATGCACCTGAGAATTTTCTAGAGACAAATGCGTATCCAAAACTATAGAAAAATTTGGCCTACTGAGACTCATTTGCCATTTTGGGTGAATAAGTCCCAAATCTGGGAAACTATTTCAAAGCCCGTTTCAGAGAAATGGGTATCCAAAACTATAGAAAACCTTTTTCAAGCCTAGAAGTGGTACATATTTTCCACTAATGGTGAATCATTCCACTTCTAAATTTTTGAGAATTCAAAAGTGGAAACTAAAGCCCTCAATCTGCACTTCGGTTCTTGATAGGCGTCTGCCTTTGAAACTCTGATTTTTGGCACTGAAAGTGACTTTCGATGGATATTTTGGCTTTTCAAGCAAGGAGATGTCTTCAAAAAGTATTCAACCTAATCTTCAATGATTACCAAGCCTCCAAGATGTCTCAATTTGCAAACACACGGGAAGAGAAGGAGAAATGTTGTATGTTAGGGCATGGGGGTTTACCTTGGTCAAACCCCTTTTTACGTAATTAAACCAAAATGAAGAAATGATGTAATGAAGCATGAAACAATGGAGTTAATACCTTTCCATGAAGATTGATCTTGAATTTCTACAGCAATAGATGAAGAATCTACCCTTGAATGTCGTAGGAAGTTATCTTAATGGCTTGGAATGATGAAAAACCCTAGCTTGCTTGACTTGAGAGAGAAGATAAATGATGAATGAGTTAAGATGTGTGTATGAATTCTGAGGTAGGGTTTAGAAGCTTGTATTTATAGGAAATCCACCTAATTTTCCCGTTAAATTTATCCCTAAGGCCGACATGGAGAAAAATAAAACTTAAAATCCAACTTTTTCCACTCAAACTCCAAAAATGACTCAAATGGGACTCATTTTACATCAAGAGAAAATGGGTCCCACTTGGATGGGACTGATTCACCCCTAATGGTGAATGGGTCACACATGGGTCATTCTGCTAGTTAGAATGTCGAGAAGTAAGGAAATTAGGTTTATATGGTGACTTTGTTGGTTATTTGATCAAATTATGCCTCGATATGCACAATATTAGGCAATAGGGGCCTATTAATGATGATGTAAAGGGTAATTAGGGCCATGGATACAAATTTCAATGTGAAAGTGTGATTAAATACACGTACATCATTAAAATAGGGTCCATACAACCTAGAAAGACACAACATCCAATGTGAATGTATAAGACACATTACAACACTAGATTAAAAATTTAGTTTAATTTACAAGACTTCTAGATTAACGTGATAATGCATTTTATAATGTTGAATTAAGGGGAAAATGGGTCCATTAGATTTAGATGCTTAATAAGAGTCTAGAAAACTATGAAAGTCATTCACAACACTTTACAACACCTTTACAAGACATACATTTTATTCAATTTTCTAGGTCCCAAGACCTAATGTGGACATGTAAAACACCTCACAACACTAAATCAAGGCCTCATTAAGTCCAATTTGTCATCAATTAATATCATATCAAACAAGAAAAATGGATATTTTTTTGTGTAAACAGTTAGCCCCCACTTTAGTGAGAGGATGAACTTGCTTCAAAATCACACTAAAGTAGACATTCAAGAGAATTCCAATCGTACCAATGCAGACAGTCTAGGATGACAAAGATTGGGGGAATAGTCAAGCCTCCAGGATTCAAGATCCTAATTCAAACTGAAATAAGTACAAAAGGATATGCATGAGGTGAATGATTTGCAGTGAAACAAGATATGTGATCATGCAATGGCAAGAACTAGGAATAAGAGAAAGATGAAAATGAAGAGGTGGATCAAGCTTTGACTGTTTGTCCAGCACGTTGTGGATCAGATCTAAGTTTCTTGTCTAGAAAGAAAATGTATACTCACTCTAGGGTGATGTAACTCATGGTTGTTCGCCAGGTGAGCAAGCCCAAAATGGTGAGACACATATGGCCGATATGTGCTCACAAACACATAGGTGGCAATGGGGAAAATTAATGCCTCGGAATGGGCTTCCCGCTCAACCATACCAATGTTATACCTCCTAATAACTTTAATAAGGTGCCACAATGAAAATGATCTTTGAGTTCTATGAGGTAAGCAAAAATTTGCATGCTTGACACTCGTAGACATTGTAAATGCAAGGAATGTTCAAAGGGATTTTTCTTAGTTCGTGCAATGTCTCATCTTAGGGAACTTTGTGCTTAATATTTCCAAGAGAAGATAAGTGCAAATGGTCTCATCTTGTTTACAAGAGAGGACAAGTGAAATTTCTCATCCTATTTCCAAGAGAGGACAAGTGCAATGTTTAATCCTGGGCAACATTGTACCTAATGTTTCCAAGAGAGGAAATCGAAAGAAAAAAAATTACATAATGAAATGTGAGTGTCAATGTATGCCCCCACTTTAAAGTAGTTGCTAACACCATTACTATGAGAAATTGCTTTAAAGTAGAAGAAGAAGACATGAGAGCTTACTCGGAAAGCCCTATACCAAGTCATATATTTCCTATAAGCTATGTCATGAAAAGGTAGTATGTCACATGCGAGCCAACTTAAGGCATGTCGTCCACATCCCAAGCTTGCTCTTTATGTTCATGGAAGGTTAATGACTAGCCAAAAGAGGAAATAAAAAGTGACATACGAGGACAAGGCTACCTAACCCCTTGAACCCACTTAGTGCAATACAAAGGTGATCTGAAGGGATTGATGAGATGCAAGCTAGAGGGTATGTGCAAGATCATGATGGGCCAAAAAGTGGCGATATGATGGATATGTGTAGGGTGACGACTTTGTTTTATCCAAAATTGTTGAAATGAAAAGGGTTTTTAAAGGAGATTCTCAGCTTTCCACCAATATAAATTATGATTTACTTTGAATTTAATAAATAATTATTATTCATTTTCTATTTGAATTATGACTAAAGTCCTGATTGATAGGCTAATTGAAAAACATATATGGCTTTCAAATGGTATCACATTTTTTGAATCTGAAACATGTGTCACATTCTATGCTTCACATACTCTAGCATTTAAAAAGAAAATGAATTTCATGAAGTTTTGACCAAGTTAAGGTGGTCAAACATACAAGTTTTTATATTTTTTAAAAGTTGTAATAAAAAATTCATAATTAATTATTTACTTGGAAAAAATTACAAAAAAATATGCATCACATCGAGACATGATTCCTCTACTTATATCTAAAATATTATAAAAAAAATATTATTATTTTATTGTGGTTAGGGTGGTCAGACAGACACCTACTTCTTATTTTTTCCTTGAAATTTAAAATACTATTGCATTGAAATTTCAAATTTTCACCAAATTGATTTTTTTTTAAAATAAACCTAGTAGTCTAGAAACTACATTCAATTTTCTATACATTCTATTCTTACATATTTTTGAAATAATATAGATAACTTATCCAAATTTTTACGTCAAGTTGCCTAACTCTGATTTTTCTGAATTTTCATTGCCACTTAAGGGTTTAATTTTTCCATGATGATCCTGCACATACCCTAAAGTTAAAATCAATACCAATTAGAGGAATTAGGTTCCCCCACAAAAGGAAGAACACAAAACTCCTTAATATGTTGGAATTTACTACTCAAAGCATTACATTCATTAGTAGAATGACCATGGACTCTATGATCTAGGCACAAACTAAAGTCATGTAATAAAATTTCTTTCGAGTTCTTGGTGGAAGGGTGATCAAGTGATCTTGGAGAAGTCTTGACATGATACCCTCTTCATCAATTGTAGAAGGTGTGTTTGTGGTTTGTGGAAAAGATACTTCTTGCTTAGTATAAGATGTCATACCTATGCAAGACTCTTTAGATTGTGATATTTTGTTCTCTCCTTTATAGGAGGGTGGAAAATCAAACAAATTCAAATCATTAATGTTTTGCAAGATAACATTTACATTAAGCAAGGATTTATTTGTTTGTTTCATGTTTTGTAAAGGATAACTTTCAAGATCACTAGTTTTGATGAGTTTAGGATGCATTACGGTTAAGGTGGGCTTTGATGAATTGTTTGTGATAGTGTTGATATTCATTGAAGGCTTGATTAATTCTACCAAAGGACAATAACCAAGACTATGAGTTGTTTGTTGTGTGATAGGATCTATAGGGTTGCAGATACCTTGTTCATTAGCACCACATCCTTTTCCACTATAGCCAAGTTGTTTTATAAGTTCATAACCTTTTCCATAAAGTTTTTTCATTATTGAGTTCATTAAAGTTTTTTGTGTAATTTGTTGTGTTTTGGGCTAAAGTGGTTGAGGTGGATCCTTTCATAGGGTTGTCTAAGTTTTGTGTTCTCATGAGTGCATTTTCGTTTCCTTTAGTTGAATCTTGTTTTATGATCTTGTACTCATCCATGAGTGTTGGTGTGAAGTCCAAGGAACCCCAATCATTGTCTAATAGATTTGTGTATTGTTCGTTGTTTTGTTCTTGTATGGGTTCCACATGTGTAGTTGATGTTGATGTGTTTAAGGGACTTTTTTTGTTTTTCTCAAGTTTTTAGACACTATAAGGCTCAGGATCAACATCAAGGGTGTATACTTTGGTGTTGCAAATGTATTTCATTTTTCTATGAAGAGTGGAAAGCACACCATTCATTGCATGAATCCATGGTCTGCCTAAGATAAGATTACATGAAAGTTCATGAGGCATAACATGGATTGGTGTATTCAATGTGACCACTCCAACTATAAGAGGTATAATGATCTGAAAATGAAATGTTGTGAATGCAAAATTGAAATTAGGCAATGCATGAAATGAGCTCTAATTTAAGATAGATCTAATAAAATGCATGTTACAAAAACTTAGCCAACTGATACAGATAGGTAATGGCACAAAACAAAAGCTTAAAAATATGATTTTCAGTTTTGTAAAAGGGAGTTTTAGGGGTGAAAAGGGACTGATTCGACTAAGGTGGTGAATGAGTCCCAATGGGGATTTTTTTCTAAAATTTTCTAAAATTTTCAATTGTTTTTGATGATTTTTCTATCGTATGACCTGAATACTAAATGAAAATGCAATTTTCATATTTTTTTCAATGATTTAAGATGCAAAAATACCTCCTATATGCACTTTCACTAATGCAAAAAGAATTTGGAACCCTAGATGCAAATTAACCAATGAAACTCTAATGCAAAGTCAATACAAGCTAGAGCTAGGATAATGAAGGACTCCAAATCAGAAAAGAAAAGTATTCCAAAGTTTGGTTCACCAAAATCGAAACAAAGATTTTATCTTCCAAGGGTCTTTCTTGCACTTCTAGGGTTTTTACCTAAAAGGAGAAAGATGGGCCAAAATGGGCAATGTCTACATTCAAGATTAATGTAATGATGGATGAAATATGTTCAAATAAGATGATCTAAATGCATAAAACTAATGAAATCTATTGATTATTAATGCAAAACTATTGAAATGTACCTTGTTTGAAAACACATTGTGAAAAGAAAAAAGACCTAGGAATGAAAATAACTTGTAACAGAAATAAATGAAACTGAATGTGTGCACCTGAGAACTTGTTGGAGATTGGAAATGACTTATAAAATGTTGTTGATGTTGAAAATTTGGCCTGCTGGGACTCATTCACCATTTTGGGAAAATTAGTCCCAGATTTGGGAAATTATTTTAGCCCCTGTTTTAGACGAATGGGTATCGAAAACTGCAGAAAACCTTTTTCAAGCCTGGCAGTGGGACTCATTCACCACTAATGGTTAATCAGTCCACTTTTGAATTTATGAGAAAATAAAAGTGGAAACTGAAGCCCTCAATCTGCATTTTAGTTCCTAATAGGTGTTCGCCTCCGAAACTTTGATTTCAGGCACTGAAAGTGACTTTCAATGGATATTTTTTCTTTGCAAGGAAGGAGAGTTCCTCAACAAGTATTCAACCTAGTATTCAATGATTTTCAAGCCTCCAAGATGTCTAAATCTAAAAACACACAAGAAGAGGAGAAATGTTGGATGTTAGGGCATGGGGGTTTGCCTTGGTCAAACCCCTTATTAGGTAATTAAACCAAAATGAAGAAATGATGTAATGAAGCATGAAACAATGGAGTTAATACCTTTCCATGAATATTGATCTTGAATTTCTATAACAATAGATGAATAATCTTCCCTTGAATGTCTTAGGAAGCTATCTTAATGACTTGGAATGATGAAAAACCCTAGCTTGCTTGACTTGAGAGAGAAAATAAATGATGAATGAGTTAAGATGTGTGTATGAATTTTGAGTTAGGGTTTAGAAGCTTGTATTTGTAGGTAATCCATCTAATTTACCTGTTAATTTGATCCCTAAGTTTGACATGGAGAAAAATAAAACTTAAAAACCAAATTTTTCCACTCAAACCCTGAAAATGACTCAAATGAGACTCATTTACCATAAAGGGTGAATGGGTCCCACCTAGATGGGACTGATTCATCCCTAATGGTGAATTGGTCCCAGAGGGGTCATTCTGGTAGATGGAATGTCGAGAAGTAAGGAAATTAGGTTTATATGGTGACTTTGTCACTTATTTGATCAAACTATGCCCCAACATGTATAATATGGGGCAATAGGGGCTTATTAGTGATGATGTAAAGGGAAATTAGGGAAAAGGATACAAAGTTCAATGTGAAAGTGTGATTAAATATAATTTCCATTATTAGAATAGGGTTCATATAGCCTAGAAAGGCACAACATCCAATGTGAATGTATAAGACACATTACAACACTAGATTAAAGATTAAGCTTAATTTATAAGCTTTGTAGATTAGCATGATAATGCATTTTATAATGTTGAATTAAGGGGAAAATGGGTCCATTAGACTTAGATACTTAATAAGAGTCAAGAAAAGTGTGAAATTCATTCACAACACTTTACAACACCTTTACAAGACATACATTTTATTTAATTTGCTAGGGCCCAAGACCTAATGTGGACATGTAAAACACCTCACAACACTAAATCAAGGCCTCATTAAGTCTAATTTTTCATCAATAATCTCATATCAAACAAGCAAAAAGGGATACTTTTTTCGTGTCCACAATTCATAATAAATTATACAATTGTAAATAACATAATATTTAGTATATACGTAGGAGCTAAAAAATAATTGACATAAAAGATTAGATTAAGAATATTACTTCATTTGGGGAGGAGATCCTAACTTGATTGGCTAAAGCATTATGTTGCAAGAAAGAGGTCACGAGGTCCCGTCTCCCATCAACTTTGTGGTGTAGTGTGTGTGTATTACTTGCTTTAAAAATAATAATTATATTTAAATTTTTTAAATATGTGTATGTAAATTTATAAAATAAATTGATAAAATTTACAAATAAAATAAAATATGAGTTTCATATACTTATGTTTTTATATAATTTTATTATTATTTATAGATTTAAAAAGACAAAATAACATTAATATATATTTATTTCAAATAATATATACAATTATACAATTATTTATCTATTCAATAGAGGACAATCCTGGTGGAACCCTAAAATTTCATTGTACCACTAGTTCTATGGTCAAGCCAATGATTGATTATTCCTTGTTGTTGGTAGGGTTTAGGGTTTTGTGGTCTCCATTCACTTATACCCTTAATCCTTCTATCGGCTTATGTTTCCTCATTGATTGGCTACATCAGGTAGCTAGTTGCTTAGGTGGCATATTATGGTCTTCATCATCATTGTCAACCAACCCCAACACTTTGGTCACCCATCGAGCCTAGGAAGTTCCCTGTTAAGAACAACTTATTCCCACATGCTTTTTAGCATCATTTAAGTCTACCGTTGGTGGTTCATCACTCATCGCGTGTTCCTTTGAAGCCGCCTATGTCCATCTCATGATGAGCGATACACGGTCTCTTCTACCATCCTATGTCTATCGCTCGTCACATGTTACATTCTCACTATCAGGAGGTGACCCCTGATGAGCGATGTGGTTAAGTTTTTAACCCATCACTGGCCTTACCACTATCATCAATTGCTTTGTGTAGTTTAAAGGGAACCCACAACCTCGGTGGGTGGAGTTTCTCCCCATCGTGTGGGGCTCAGTCTATTGCGTATTAAGATTTCTCCATGAAAAGTGAACGAGCAATGAGCAACGGGATTTAAATCTCGAGCTAGGATCCCCCCATGATCAAAATCAACGGTCGATATCTCATCATTGGTTTCTCAACCATCACTTGATGAGGTCCCAAAGAAAAAATTGGAAGACATGATGGGGGATGTGAGTTGGGTTTCTAGCTAAGATCATCAAGATGAACGACAAGCAAGTTGAGAATGGAGTTTGGATACAGATGGGTGCGTGATAGTTTTAAAGCACCTCATCGTTGTTTCTAAGTATGGACATAAAAGCAAGTGGGGATCCTTAATGGGCCTCACTGATTGAGTTTTAAATCCTGAATGATCAATGACCGAGATCCAACATGCAATGATTGATTTTCTACTCACTCGAGTGAGCCAGGGTGGCCATTAAATGCAACTTTCCTCCAATTCCTCTTTTTAATAAGAATTTCCTATAGTTTGTTTGATCATCTGGAATTATCAACATGCAAAAATAGTTGCTAGAGGTATAGGAAGAGTGAATTTTGAGTATTGAATGAAGTATCATAGAGGTGGCAGTATAATATCCCCTGGTCTATAAGTGTGTATGCATGCATTTTAGTGGTATTATTTCTATAGCCCAATTGTACTCTATATTGTCTTATCTCGGGCTCTTTGGATTTTCATTTCTATGAGTAGAGATTCTTTGAAGGTTTTGGCTACTATTTTTCTTACAAGATTGGCTCCAGTTAGTGTTTTCCTCTAGGAAAATGAGTGAGCCAAGTACTCCTGTCACACCAGTTCAACGGTCTAGGAGGTTGAATATGTAGGAACCATTCATATATGTGCTTGAAGCAAAATGCATAATGGCAGAAAGGTCAACTATCCTGAAGGGTAAGAGGAGTGTTCCAAAGAAGGTTGAGAAAATTATTGTGAAGAGTACTTATAATCTAAGAAATAGGACTATTTTAGAAGAACTAGTCAAGTTTAAAGGAAAAGGGCTTATTGAGTTTGTGAAAGAATTAACAAGGCTGAGTAAGGGTCCTGGGGTCTATTCAGTTTGATTTCTAATAGTTCTTCAAGTGAGGAAGGAGGAGTCGGCCCTGATTCTAGCCATTGTCCTATTTCCCTTGTGTTGTATGATGATTTAGATGATGAGGTGATTGTTGTGACTCCAATTTGTGTCATGAAACCAAGTGAGGGTTTCTACTCAGCCGCTGACAAGTCCAGATAACACCTGTGTTCTCATATTCGATGGTGTTCAGTTTTGGTTTTTATGGTGATTCGACCTTCATGTGCTTGGTTCATTAGTTTGTGCCATTGGTACTGATGGTGACTTCCCCGGTGTTGGTGAATGTGCTGATTTTGATAACGATTCCTTTTAGAAGGCTTGCATATGCTTCTCTAGCCAATTGCTTGGTGTTGTTTTTGCCTTTTTCCTTTCTTGTGGTAAAGAATGATTAAATATAATGGTTTGGGAACTAACTCAAATGAAATGAAATTAATTTTGAAATGTAATTGTAATGAGACCAATGCTTGTTGCTCCCTTCATCTATAAAAGGGATTTCAAGGCTCATTACAGTGGTCAAAATTTTGAGTGTAAAATGGTCTGGGTAGAATTCAGGTGCAAAAAACAAAGGTAATGTTGAAGGCTTGATGAATCTGTTGGCTAATCGTCTTGATTATCTAGGGCTTTTATGTAATAGTCTTAAATTGTTCTACATGAATTATTTATATCAAAACAAATCTAAATTCTAAAGAATGTACTCTCCTTTGTACACTTTTGCAGATTATAAATGAAATTATCAAGGGTCTTTTCATTTGTCATCAATGGTTTAATTGAATGTATTGCTCTGTTTCTTTGCTTTAGCTCAAACGATTAATTAAATGCTTAAGGGGAGTCATAGGTTTGTAAGAATTTGCAAAGGATTTGATAAGAAGTCATGTTTTGGGTATTGTTAGATTTTGTATTGCAAGGCATTACAAAAAATAGTCCATCTATTTCAGAATTAAATAATTTGTGTATTACTAAGTATTTGATATTTGACTCCATCTACTCGATTGATGAGGCACTGGCCTGTTTGTCAAGAATTCATGCAATCAAATGAATTAGTAATATCCCTAGCCATAGGTTAAAAATGAGAACAATACTTATTAAAATCATGTCAATTCTAAAATGTAAGTTTGAAATAAATCCCTGTTCCTAGCAAATGGACAGTTATTTACTCAAAGATCACCCAAATCCTTAGTGAGTTTTGTTTATTTTCCTGTAGTAGGAACCCATTTGTGAAAAATTGTTCTCCGTTTTAACAAATTAGAATGAACACAATCAGGAAATACCCTCCTTAGTCCCATAGAACCTAAAGTGTAGGAGTAAAGACCTCATAATTCTTTACTCGTTGTGTTGGCCACTAACCTAGGGATGTCTTGAACATAAGGATTGGCTATCCTTTAGAGAGTTTTGGGGTTCAACTGGGAAAAACACCAACAGATCTCAACCTCATGCCTTATGATTTCAAAGACTTTCACTTACCAAAAAATTCGGAGTGAACTTATTCAAAACCATTCAACTTCACTAAAAGATAAAAGATGTTTACTTAAATACTATTTTAATTTTGATCTTAAATAAAAATAAAAGTGTAATAATAAAAAATACCTTTCCTCAAGTTCTACAAACGTCTTCTTCTTAAATTTTTTAATTGAAAATTTGAAATGTGTATTAAAATATCCTATTATATTCTAATTTAGATATAATTAAAGATTCTTTAAAGAGAGTACAGATAAATTAAAAATAGAGAACGGATATAATATCGTTTTTTTTTTAATGAGAAATAATGGGAAACGATGGGGGATCGTTGTCTTCCATGCTGTTGAAGAGACAGAGACCAGTTAAAGCATGCGACCTTGACATGCATGAACCAATCAGTATTGTCGAAAAGATAAGAATGGCAGAAAGCGCTGCAATTGTTTCGGCTTGACCTCATTCTTATACTCAATGCAGAGAATGAGTAGAAAACCGTGAAACGAGACAGATCCAGGGCAGTTCAGACGGCAACTGAAAGTGACATCATTTTGTCCTCAGAGAGCCGGACTTTCCAATGCCAATCCTGCTACAAAGAGTTCGACAACTTTGTGGCGCTGTAAGGCCGTACTGTTGTGGCCTGAACTGCCTTGGACCCCTCTCGCTCCTCGGTTTCCTCCCTCTCATCACTCTGTCTGAAGAGCGAGGTCAAACCCAAACAATCAAAACACTTTCTGTGGCCTGCTGCCATTGTTGTCATCCTTTCTACATTGCTCATTGGAGTAATGTTGCAATGCTTGCACTGGTCTCTGTCTCTTCAACGGCATGGAAGCCGACGATCCCCCAAAAGGAGGGTTGCCAGTTCCACTGCAAATAGTACTATATACTCCTCCATATTCTCCCATTATTTATAACAAGTTAAGCTTACGACACCAATCCATCCGCCTAATAATCCAATTTATTTGTCTATTTTCCCTGGAGAGGAGAACGACCTATTTATACATGAAATATTTGGAATATTTGGTCAGCCACAAGGTAAGTAAGAGCTGTTAGTGAATACCCATTGCATGCAATTCTTCGACTTTCAGACCAACCTCAGTCAAAATCCCGAAATTTTATCTGCCACCTACCAGTCATTTATAGAGATTGACGCTAACAACAATATTGTCGGAGAATTCCGCTGGAAGTGATGGGAGAATCCGGTAAACCTATGAGAATCTGGTAGTGCACTTGATTCCTGCTATGTGGCAGTAGATTGTAAAGAATTTATATTGGTAATTTCGTGGATGGTTAAAATATTGATTTCCTCAATCGCTAGAAAAGGAAGAGAAACAGGTGTCTCCTATTTATATACCCTACCATTGATTACAAAAGCTTTGCGAAGACAGTGCTCAGAACAAAATCCTTCTGCGCAATTAAGATATCAATTGCAGCATGACACTTTTTAATGTTGAAGCCTAAGTTAGCGGTGGTCTAGACATTTTGGTGAATATTATCAGGTATTAGATGGAAGAGCAGGAATCAGATGGAATCCTATGCTTGTGGATTATATTTGGCTTCTATCTTAAATCGAATTACTTGGATAATCCGCGATAATGAAATCAATACTAATAACTAAAATCTAATACAGTAACCATCTTCCTTATTCATCACTTTATTGTTTCCAATACAGTAACAAATCTCTTATACAATGTTGATATTTTATAGAAATCAATAGTTATTTTACAATATTATTGACACCAAAATTATAGATAAAGTTTAGATCATAAAACCCTTAGATTTGAATAAGGTTGTGCCCTATTCTAATATAAATGTAAAACACATGGAAAGCAACAGACATATATCTAATATTATGTGTCTATCCATTATTATTACATTGTAGTTGTTGGATCATTACTACTCCTAGAAATACGTTTATGTGGTGGTTTGCTTGTATGGGCTCATAATGCACCATCATCATCAAAAGGGGTATAAATGATCTCAAGAACTATGGGGACAAGCTTGAAGAAGTTATTGAGGACTACTAAATGTTGTCAATTGAAAGATTAAGGATTGTAATGTCTTGCGTAAACTAATAACTTCATGATCCAACTTAATATTAGAAATACTTAATACAAGTATAAAGTTTTGCAATTTCATTGTATTAAAAGATTCATGTTTTCAAAGGACAAGGAATTCATTCTCTTAATGACATTCTTAAAAGTGATTGAGCATCTATTATGAGATTTATCCATTATTAATTTGAACCTTTCTACAAATCTAGTTGAAGATATATTTTATGAGTAAGAAAATTTGTTGAAAGATCAATATGCTTAATAGTTTTTGCATTGATGTTTCATGTTGGCGTTTTTTTGTACCAATATTTAAGGTCATAATCTATTATCCACATTTTTCCTCTTTTTGGTGATGGATCATGGACTATGATCCAAACCATTAACACAAAAAATACCTACACAACCATTACCAATAGGATGCTCTATTTTTTTACACACAATGTGAATATCATGTGTACTATTGATATATAAGTCACTACTATTATTGGATAAATGAAATTGAAAGGCATTGGTTGGGTTTGTATCAATTTGTAAGTTCTATATGATTATATTTGTTCATATAAAATGAGAAAAGGCCCTATTCTTATTGAAAAATGTTATTTTGAATTTATTTTGTCTACTTGGAAGGAATGCTTTTTTAGCATGCTTTGTTTGTTAAACATTTTTATTCCATCTTATCATGATTTTGGAATGAGTATTTAAGTCAACAATTATTTGGAATGAACCAATAATAATAAGGCTAGATATTTAGAATTAAGAGTACATAAGTAGATTATAAATCATAGTTTGATCCATGCTATGACAATTGGTTAACGTTTTGAAGTTTTTTTGGGAATCTTTGTTAAATTGTGGGTTGTATCAGATGTTTTGGCAAGTGATGTGGGATGAAATTCATATTTAGTGTAATATTCAATTAGATAGTTTCATCAACAAAGAGATCCCTACTAGAGTCAAGAGCTTACAATAGAACAAGATTTTCATTTTTTATTAGATATTTACATTGTCTAGAAAATGGTAGACTAAGTACCAACATGAAATCAAGTGGAAACCTAATTTGATTTCATGGTTAAAGATTGCATATCTAGCATGTATATACATAATCGATACTCTCATTAACCTGACATAATTTAATATTACATTCAATAGTTTCATGTGAACATGTGTGCTTTAGTTGAGGAATCACTTTCAGAGGATCTTTGAACCAAATAAGTGTAAACTCTTGAAGAAAATTTCACAATGGGTGAAAATAATTTTAGTTGGAAATATTTTGGAGACCTTTGTGATGGAGGGATTATCCTATATGCAAATAGGAGAGAAGATAATGTGACAACTATTTCATGAATTAGGAAATAAGCAAACATTTTAATATGAAGATGAATAGTTCTAGACTAAAACATAAGGATATATATGAGAAATAAAATATTGAAATCACAACATCTGAAGTGATACAATATAGTTTGGCATAGTATATGTAGATGAGGTATAATAAAATTGAAGGTATTGGATGAAGGAATCATGCATAGACCATATTGAGTAAGAAAGGATGAATTTATTATTGCATTTGGCTAATGATCATTTTTTTGTAGAATGGGGCTCTCATTTAGGAGCTTGATGTGACTACTTATTAAGTGAAATATGTGTACACTAATGGTGAATAATTTTTTTGTGACTTGAAGCCACAACTATGAATATATAAACAAAAAATATCTTTGTTTAATGAAAATGAGGGTACACAATAATCTATCAAGTACACATTATATGGGCTACTTAGGTTTTTTGAAGGAGAAGAGGTTGCATTATGAAATATTATTTTTAGTATAATTTAACTTGATTTGAAATAGCATTTTAGGCCACTTTTACATGGATAAACCAATATTACAGTTATTTAAAACTTCATAACATAATTCCATGAAAAATACCATAACCATTTATGATCCCACACACAAAATCTTCAATTAATTTTCTATAAATAAGGATGCTTAGTGACACTAGAATATTGTTGAAAGAATGAAGAAGGTTGTCATTAATGTCAACACTACATGTGGATGTCAAAATAGTTTGAAGGATGTTTATAGAAGAGTTATTTTACAAAAGGGTTTTTGCTAAGTCTACACCGGTAGTTTCAACAAATAGTGCCCTCCAGTAATTTAGTTCACATTTTTTTTCCCATGTAGATCTAATTCTATGATTCTAATATGTTGTTTATGGAGATCATTAGCATCTTAATTCAGAATTTTAGTTGATTTGGATAAGTGGTTCAAAAGTTGTAAGTAACAAAAGATCGATAGATATGGTTTACATAGTCTTCTATGTATCAACTATAACCTAACTCATCTACACTCCTCCACATATTTGAGTTAGTCTTTTTGGTTTTGGGAGAATATTAACAAGTGTTATTTTATTGTATTTTCTAGATGGTGTGACATTTTGTGGTCCACATATTCTATGGTGATGATGACTTGGAGTATTTTTCTTTTGGGTTCCATGCCTAGCCGACTTAAGGTATGTAAAGTATTATGGAGACTAAATATGTAATTTGAATGGAAGAGGTGGTTATTATAGGTCCATGCCAACCTATATTGCATTTGTTTTGATGTGAAGACATTTTGATTTGAATTGGGTGTCGAATAGGCATGTTTTGTATGATTTGAGGCTACATCTAATTAGGCTAACCTAATTGATGTTTGCAATGGATTTTTGTATATATACAAGGTTAATTTGAGTTTGTGTTAATAGAACATGAATGTGTATGTGATCCCAATGCAAGAAGTGATGCAAAATTATGCAGAGTTGAGCGAACAAGTTCTGAGTGTTGAGAAAAGGTGTGTGATTATAGAGCAAAGAAGAGATTTGTAATCTAAGTTGATTAAAGAGTATTATTGGTGTATTGAACTTCAAAGGAACTAAATCTAGCATATGTTCTAGATGTACTTTTATAAGTTTGAATCTTGGCTATGAAGCTTTGCCTCTTTCTATCTTTCTTTTCTCTGTGAACAGTGAGTTCACTTGGACAATGAGTCCACCTGTCAGTGAGCCTTTCTGTAGTATCTTATAACCAGTTATAACATATTGTGAGTTAATCTTGATGAAGGGTACTCCTATTAGAATCTATAACTCATAAAAACATCAAATAATGGCATAAAAAAAATGCAAGAAGGAAAGCAAATATTTTCTATTATCACCAAAATGAAAATGAAATTACAACATTATATTTTCCATCACATGGGCTTTCTGATTACATGAATCTTCAAATCTACAAGTCGGAGCGACCATCTACTCTGCTCTGGCCTCTTCTCTGTATTCCCCCTTTACATCCTTTATTTGGAAGGTGTAACCACCCTAGAATCTTCTGGAAAGTGTAACTTCCTCAAGATGATATTTTGAAATTTCATTAATTTTGGTATTACAACTTCATGGGGTCATAACTTTTGATATGACCATTGGATTTTCTATTATAATACCTTTTCAAAAAGGTCTCGAGAAATATAGTGCTAGAAACTAGCTCCTAAAGGCCAACTAATTTCATTTTCCACCAATTCTTAGGCCCATCTAGAGCCTCTAAGTGCCTAAAAATTGACCCCAAAGATTTTACTAGGATTTTCAAAAATTAAAATTATAATATCTCTCAAATGACAAATGGTATTGAAGTGATTTCTTTTCCATTGGCTTCAATTTACCATTCTAGAGGTCTATGTAAAATTTTGTGTCCAATTGTGCATAAATGCAAACTTACTAAAATAGTAACCCTACCAAATTTAGCCCTTATTTAAAAGAAACAACATTTTTTTCGAAAAATGCAAGATTTCTCTTACACCCTAGATTCTCCTACATCAAATCCTCACCATGGTTTTTCCCTTCTTTGGTTTTCCACATAAAAATTATAGTCTTCATGTGTTGGTGTGTTATGGGTTGTTCATGCTTTCATTCCTTATAACTATTAATTATTCTTTGGAAATTGGATGATTAATAATTGGATGATTTAATAGAATATTGATTTACCCCCTCTTAGTATTTCGAGTTTTCAACAATTGGTATCAAAGCCTAGTTCCTTAGAAGAAGCCTGATCACTTTGGAAAGATCTTGGAGTTTGAACACTTGGTTGATAAAAAATTTCTTATTTCTTCAAAATTGATTCTTGCTATTGGGTACATAGAAGAAGATTGTGTGCTTGAAAAAGATAGAGAACTCAAAGTTTCTCTTGAAGACCTTGACAAAATTGAAATTGAAAACAAAGATCTGAAGTGAAATATTAAAGAAGCAAATGACTGTATCAAAAAAATGAGATCTAGAAAATCAAGAAGTTCAGAGAAAGACATAAGGAGGTCAATGAATAATTAAAGCAAGAAAACGAGAACATCACTCACTAAAAGTGTAAGTAGAAGAAACTAAAAGAATTCAGAAATTTTTGAATGCAATGGTAAAAAGAAAGATTGATGAATGCACAAGGAATGAACAAGAGAAGGTAAATCTGAGATCAGATCTTGAGAAAGCAATAATTCATGAGCAAAAAATCAAGACAAGTTCCAAAATGCTTAACGAGTTAATTACATGTTAGAAAGCATCTAAAGACAAAGGTAGTTTGAGACTTGGAAAAGGAGAAAGCTCTAAAATAGATCAGATACCTAATGCAAACAATATTAGTGAACCATAGAATACTGAAGGCAAAAAGAATAATGGAAAGTTTAGGAATTTAAGAAACAATGCCAAAAGACCCCCTATCAGGAAACTGCATGCTCAAAGTTACCCATATTTCAACGGCATATTCTATTTTGTAATAAATTTGGACATAAAGCAATGGAATGTAGAAGCAAAATGAAATAGAAAATCCCATCCTTTACTAGGAAATATTTACATGTAAGAAGTTTGGGCATAGAGCAAATGAATGTAGAGGTCAAATGATGAATGCCTATAACAATGGAAAAATAATTCAATCTGTTAATGGTTATTGATATACATGTTATAGATTTTGACACAAGGATAATCAATGTATATTCAGAATGAATGAAAGGAATAATGCTCTAAAAAAATGCCACATGAAATTACAATAGACCAGGAAATATTGGTAAATTTTGTAGAAGTAGAAATTCAAGGAAGGATACTTTGGTAAAGAGAAATGAACCAACTAAAAATATCGATCTGATTGAAGTAAAGAAGCAAATGGAAAATATATGGAGAAAGAAAGAGGAGCCTGAGAACAAAGAACAATTAGAGACTACAAATGAATTTGTACCACCCTTTGGTACAAATAACTCCTTCGAGAATTGAACCTAGGCTTTGGGTTTGGATGAGAAATAATATAAAATCAACTAACCCCCTACTAATATGAGGTGTCATGGATTAGAATAAAGATATAAGATGGAGATGCAAAATATGGATCTTTTAGAGAAGAATCCAAAGAAAATATGCAATTACAGAGTTTTTTGAAGCAATTTAGGGTTTTTTGTTGTACAAAGAGGGGTTTTACTAGCTTTATTGGTTGATGTACTAAGTATGAATTAGGTCATAATCAAAAGTATTATATACCTATCTTTTGTCGATTTCATTCACTTTTATGAACTTAAAGTGAGTAGAGAAAATTGAAGCGAATTCAAGAGTCTGAAGGAGATTTGTGAAGCAAAGCATCCAAACACTAATTTCTATTGAGCAAGAAAAATGTATTTACCATTGTGCAAAGTGGAAATAGATTTATTTTTCAAAGCATTTGAATTCAATAGAGATGGCAACACCTACAATAGTAAATGTGAATTAGAAACCCCAATTGAAATTCAAGAAATGCCCCATGAAAGCATTTGAGAATGACATGCTCAAAACTTTTTTGAGTATTCCATATAGGGTTTTTCCCACAAAGAAAATTAAGGCATACATACATGGGAAAATGAAAGAGTACAACCATACAAACTTTACAGACCTATGGATAGATCAATTAATTGGAGATGATTTCTACAACAAACCTATGTATGAAAATGTAGTGAAGAAGAAATTGGATGTCTGGGAATGGTTTCTATGCTTTGTATATGATTATGAAATTAAGTATATGAGAATGGAATTAAGCAGGCATCATGACAAATTCTTATGGATTGACTCACCTATTTTGATATCTAAGGAATTCATAAGGGAGATTATTGGACTTTGTGACATCAAACCTACACCTATACTGAAATTTGTAAAGAACAAGGATGTGATGGAATTAACTAGAGACACATTTGATCAAAGGGCTCTCACTATGAACATTATGTAAAATTCTACAGTATGGTATGTAGCTATGGTCATAGGATATAAAATATACTACACCAACAGAGAGAATTTTGTGTCATCCATAGCAATTCATGTAGCCCATGAAATGGTGGAAAATGGGAAGGACTATGATTTGTGTGAGTTATTCTGATAAGATATCTTCGACAACTTAAAGAAAACTAAAGAGAAGAAATACCCCTTCAAGTTTTGTTCTTTGGTATTGTGTTTGCTGTTCTACATTCTGAGGGAAATCCTAGGAAGAAGCAATGCTATATGGAACAAAAGAAAACTTGTATCTCATCAAATATTTGAACATATACATAATATTGGTGATATGAAAGCTCCATATGAAGTGCACTTACACATTCTTTGTAGTATTTAAGAAGAGAATGCATGAAAGGGAGAGGATCCCTAAGTCTATGGAAGACAAATATCAAGATGATATCATATTTTTGGTCAAAACTAATGAATGCATTATTGAATGGTGTGGAACCCAAAACAATCTCAATTCAACCACTTAGTTATGAGATTAATAAAAATTAAGTAGATGGTTATGTTGGTGTATTATTGAAGAGTCCTAAGGACCCTACAAAATAAATACATGGAACATATGAGGAGAAATCAATAAAAGTGGATAATGAGCTAAAAGAACCTCAAATAAAGGGAAGGTGACAAAAATGATAAATAACCAACTCAAGGAAAAGGGATTCATAGAAGAAAAAATGCGGGTGTTAAGAGAACAATTAGATGGAGAAATGAGCACAAGTGGGGACACTGGACCTAGAAGATCTGCAAGAACTACTTCCACCATTCCCCCTAGTATTCAACAGCCCTCTAGATCAATTTTTACCTCCAAAGACCAAGAGAATGAAGACTACTGCTCTAATAATAGAAGAGCCTCAAGAGGAGGAGGTCACAAAGCCTAAAAAGAGAAAGAAAACTAGTTCGACAGCCTCTACAACCACTATATAAAAAAGAAGAAAATAGAAGGCTAAAAGAGAAAAGAACTTGAGTGTGATATCTAAAGTAGAAGAAGA
>VDFB02357412.1:0-69585 GCA_007258455.2 Sequoia sempervirens | reverse complement strand
TGTATTAAAATATCCTATTATATTCTAATTTAGATATAATTAAAGATTCTTTAAAGAGAGTACAGATAAATTAAAAATAGAGAACGGATATAATATCGTTTTTTTTTTAATGAGAAATAATGGGAAACGATGGGGGATCGTTGTCTTCCATGCTGTTGAAGAGACAGAGACCAGTTAAAGCATGCGACCTTGACATGCATGAACCAATCAGTATTGTCGAAAAGATAAGAATGGCAGAAAGCGCTGCAATTGTTTCGGCTTGACCTCATTCTTATACTCAATGCAGAGAATGAGTAGAAAACCGTGAAACGAGACAGATCCAGGGCAGTTCAGACGGCAACTGAAAGTGACATCATTTTGTCCTCAGAGAGCCGGACTTTCCAATGCCAATCCTGCTACAAAGAGTTCGACAACTTTGTGGCGCTGTAAGGCCGTACTGTTGTGGCCTGAACTGCCTTGGACCCCTCTCGCTCCTCGGTTTCCTCCCTCTCATCACTCTGTCTGAAGAGCGAGGTCAAACCCAAACAATCAAAACACTTTCTGTGGCCTGCTGCCATTGTTGTCATCCTTTCTACATTGCTCATTGGAGTAATGTTGCAATGCTTGCACTGGTCTCTGTCTCTTCAACGGCATGGAAGCCGACGATCCCCCAAAAGGAGGGTTGCCAGTTCCACTGCAAATAGTACTATATACTCCTCCATATTCTCCCATTATTTATAACAAGTTAAGCTTACGACACCAATCCATCCGCCTAATAATCCAATTTATTTGTCTATTTTCCCTGGAGAGGAGAACGACCTATTTATACATGAAATATTTGGAATATTTGGTCAGCCACAAGGTAAGTAAGAGCTGTTAGTGAATACCCATTGCATGCAATTCTTCGACTTTCAGACCAACCTCAGTCAAAATCCCGAAATTTTATCTGCCACCTACCAGTCATTTATAGAGATTGACGCTAACAACAATATTGTCGGAGAATTCCGCTGGAAGTGATGGGAGAATCCGGTAAACCTATGAGAATCTGGTAGTGCACTTGATTCCTGCTATGTGGCAGTAGATTGTAAAGAATTTATATTGGTAATTTCGTGGATGGTTAAAATATTGATTTCCTCAATCGCTAGAAAAGGAAGAGAAACAGGTGTCTCCTATTTATATACCCTACCATTGATTACAAAAGCTTTGCGAAGACAGTGCTCAGAACAAAATCCTTCTGCGCAATTAAGATATCAATTGCAGCATGACACTTTTTAATGTTGAAGCCTAAGTTAGCGGTGGTCTAGACATTTTGGTGAATATTATCAGGTATTAGATGGAAGAGCAGGAATCAGATGGAATCCTATGCTTGTGGATTATATTTGGCTTCTATCTTAAATCGAATTACTTGGATAATCCGCGATAATGAAATCAATACTAATAACTAAAATCTAATACAGTAACCATCTTCCTTATTCATCACTTTATTGTTTCCAATACAGTAACAAATCTCTTATACAATGTTGATATTTTATAGAAATCAATAGTTATTTTACAATATTATTGACACCAAAATTATAGATAAAGTTTAGATCATAAAACCCTTAGATTTGAATAAGGTTGTGCCCTATTCTAATATAAATGTAAAACACATGGAAAGCAACAGACATATATCTAATATTATGTGTCTATCCATTATTATTACATTGTAGTTGTTGGATCATTACTACTCCTAGAAATACGTTTATGTGGTGGTTTGCTTGTATGGGCTCATAATGCACCATCATCATCAAAAGGGGTATAAATGATCTCAAGAACTATGGGGACAAGCTTGAAGAAGTTATTGAGGACTACTAAATGTTGTCAATTGAAAGATTAAGGATTGTAATGTCTTGCGTAAACTAATAACTTCATGATCCAACTTAATATTAGAAATACTTAATACAAGTATAAAGTTTTGCAATTTCATTGTATTAAAAGATTCATGTTTTCAAAGGACAAGGAATTCATTCTCTTAATGACATTCTTAAAAGTGATTGAGC
This sequence comes from Sequoia sempervirens, assembly GCA_007258455.2. Taxonomy (NCBI): domain Eukaryota; kingdom Viridiplantae; phylum Streptophyta; class Pinopsida; order Cupressales; family Cupressaceae; genus Sequoia; species Sequoia sempervirens. The sequence continues at coordinate 67,567 of VDFB02357412.1, read as the reverse complement.
ATCTATTATGAGATTTATCCATTATTAATTTGAACCTTTCTACAAATCTAGTTGAAGATATATTTTATGAGTAAGAAAATTTGTTGAAAGATCAATATGCTTAATAGTTTTTGCATTGATGTTTCATGTTGGCGTTTTTTTGTACCAATATTTAAGGTCATAATCTATTATCCACATTTTTCCTCTTTTTGGTGATGGATCATGGACTATGATCCAAACCATTAACACAAAAAATACCTACACAACCATTACCAATAGGATGCTCTATTTTTTTACACACAATGTGAATATCATGTGTACTATTGATATATAAGTCACTACTATTATTGGATAAATGAAATTGAAAGGCATTGGTTGGGTTTGTATCAATTTGTAAGTTCTATATGATTATATTTGTTCATATAAAATGAGAAAAGGCCCTATTCTTATTGAAAAATGTTATTTTGAATTTATTTTGTCTACTTGGAAGGAATGCTTTTTTAGCATGCTTTGTTTGTTAAACATTTTTATTCCATCTTATCATGATTTTGGAATGAGTATTTAAGTCAACAATTATTTGGAATGAACCAATAATAATAAGGCTAGATATTTAGAATTAAGAGTACATAAGTAGATTATAAATCATAGTTTGATCCATGCTATGACAATTGGTTAACGTTTTGAAGTTTTTTTGGGAATCTTTGTTAAATTGTGGGTTGTATCAGATGTTTTGGCAAGTGATGTGGGATGAAATTCATATTTAGTGTAATATTCAATTAGATAGTTTCATCAACAAAGAGATCCCTACTAGAGTCAAGAGCTTACAATAGAACAAGATTTTCATTTTTTATTAGATATTTACATTGTCTAGAAAATGGTAGACTAAGTACCAACATGAAATCAAGTGGAAACCTAATTTGATTTCATGGTTAAAGATTGCATATCTAGCATGTATATACATAATCGATACTCTCATTAACCTGACATAATTTAATATTACATTCAATAGTTTCATGTGAACATGTGTGCTTTAGTTGAGGAATCACTTTCAGAGGATCTTTGAACCAAATAAGTGTAAACTCTTGAAGAAAATTTCACAATGGGTGAAAATAATTTTAGTTGGAAATATTTTGGAGACCTTTGTGATGGAGGGATTATCCTATATGCAAATAGGAGAGAAGATAATGTGACAACTATTTCATGAATTAGGAAATAAGCAAACATTTTAATATGAAGATGAATAGTTCTAGACTAAAACATAAGGATATATATGAGAAATAAAATATTGAAATCACAACATCTGAAGTGATACAATATAGTTTGGCATAGTATATGTAGATGAGGTATAATAAAATTGAAGGTATTGGATGAAGGAATCATGCATAGACCATATTGAGTAAGAAAGGATGAATTTATTATTGCATTTGGCTAATGATCATTTTTTTGTAGAATGGGGCTCTCATTTAGGAGCTTGATGTGACTACTTATTAAGTGAAATATGTGTACACTAATGGTGAATAATTTTTTTGTGACTTGAAGCCACAACTATGAATATATAAACAAAAAATATCTTTGTTTAATGAAAATGAGGGTACACAATAATCTATCAAGTACACATTATATGGGCTACTTAGGTTTTTTGAAGGAGAAGAGGTTGCATTATGAAATATTATTTTTAGTATAATTTAACTTGATTTGAAATAGCATTTTAGGCCACTTTTACATGGATAAACCAATATTACAGTTATTTAAAACTTCATAACATAATTCCATGAAAAATACCATAACCATTTATGATCCCACACACAAAATCTTCAATTAATTTTCTATAAATAAGGATGCTTAGTGACACTAGAATATTGTTGAAAGAATGAAGAAGGTTGTCATTAATGTCAACACTACATGTGGATGTCAAAATAGTTTGAAGGATGTTTATAGAAGAGTTATTTTACAAAAGGGTTTTTGCTAAGTCTACACCGGTAGTTTCAACAAATAGTGCCCTCCAGTAATTTAGTTCACATTTTTTTTCCCATGTAGATCTAATTCTATGATTCTAATATGTTGTTTATGGAGATCATTAGCATCTTAATTCAGAATTTTAGTTGATTTGGATAAGTGGTTCAAAAGTTGTAAGTAACAAAAGATCGATAGATATGGTTTACATAGTCTTCTATGTATCAACTATAACCTAACTCATCTACACTCCTCCACATATTTGAGTTAGTCTTTTTGGTTTTGGGAGAATATTAACAAGTGTTATTTTATTGTATTTTCTAGATGGTGTGACATTTTGTGGTCCACATATTCTATGGTGATGATGACTTGGAGTATTTTTCTTTTGGGTTCCATGCCTAGCCGACTTAAGGTATGTAAAGTATTATGGAGACTAAATATGTAATTTGAATGGAAGAGGTGGTTATTATAGGTCCATGCCAACCTATATTGCATTTGTTTTGATGTGAAGACATTTTGATTTGAATTGGGTGTCGAATAGGCATGTTTTGTATGATTTGAGGCTACATCTAATTAGGCTAACCTAATTGATGTTTGCAATGGATTTTTGTATATATACAAGGTTAATTTGAGTTTGTGTTAATAGAACATGAATGTGTATGTGATCCCAATGCAAGAAGTGATGCAAAATTATGCAGAGTTGAGCGAACAAGTTCTGAGTGTTGAGAAAAGGTGTGTGATTATAGAGCAAAGAAGAGATTTGTAATCTAAGTTGATTAAAGAGTATTATTGGTGTATTGAACTTCAAAGGAACTAAATCTAGCATATGTTCTAGATGTACTTTTATAAGTTTGAATCTTGGCTATGAAGCTTTGCCTCTTTCTATCTTTCTTTTCTCTGTGAACAGTGAGTTCACTTGGACAATGAGTCCACCTGTCAGTGAGCCTTTCTGTAGTATCTTATAACCAGTTATAACATATTGTGAGTTAATCTTGATGAAGGGTACTCCTATTAGAATCTATAACTCATAAAAACATCAAATAATGGCATAAAAAAAATGCAAGAAGGAAAGCAAATATTTTCTATTATCACCAAAATGAAAATGAAATTACAACATTATATTTTCCATCACATGGGCTTTCTGATTACATGAATCTTCAAATCTACAAGTCGGAGCGACCATCTACTCTGCTCTGGCCTCTTCTCTGTATTCCCCCTTTACATCCTTTATTTGGAAGGTGTAACCACCCTAGAATCTTCTGGAAAGTGTAACTTCCTCAAGATGATATTTTGAAATTTCATTAATTTTGGTATTACAACTTCATGGGGTCATAACTTTTGATATGACCATTGGATTTTCTATTATAATACCTTTTCAAAAAGGTCTCGAGAAATATAGTGCTAGAAACTAGCTCCTAAAGGCCAACTAATTTCATTTTCCACCAATTCTTAGGCCCATCTAGAGCCTCTAAGTGCCTAAAAATTGACCCCAAAGATTTTACTAGGATTTTCAAAAATTAAAATTATAATATCTCTCAAATGACAAATGGTATTGAAGTGATTTCTTTTCCATTGGCTTCAATTTACCATTCTAGAGGTCTATGTAAAATTTTGTGTCCAATTGTGCATAAATGCAAACTTACTAAAATAGTAACCCTACCAAATTTAGCCCTTATTTAAAAGAAACAACATTTTTTTCGAAAAATGCAAGATTTCTCTTACACCCTAGATTCTCCTACATCAAATCCTCACCATGGTTTTTCCCTTCTTTGGTTTTCCACATAAAAATTATAGTCTTCATGTGTTGGTGTGTTATGGGTTGTTCATGCTTTCATTCCTTATAACTATTAATTATTCTTTGGAAATTGGATGATTAATAATTGGATGATTTAATAGAATATTGATTTACCCCCTCTTAGTATTTCGAGTTTTCAACAATTGGTATCAAAGCCTAGTTCCTTAGAAGAAGCCTGATCACTTTGGAAAGATCTTGGAGTTTGAACACTTGGTTGATAAAAAATTTCTTATTTCTTCAAAATTGATTCTTGCTATTGGGTACATAGAAGAAGATTGTGTGCTTGAAAAAGATAGAGAACTCAAAGTTTCTCTTGAAGACCTTGACAAAATTGAAATTGAAAACAAAGATCTGAAGTGAAATATTAAAGAAGCAAATGACTGTATCAAAAAAATGAGATCTAGAAAATCAAGAAGTTCAGAGAAAGACATAAGGAGGTCAATGAATAATTAAAGCAAGAAAACGAGAACATCACTCACTAAAAGTGTAAGTAGAAGAAACTAAAAGAATTCAGAAATTTTTGAATGCAATGGTAAAAAGAAAGATTGATGAATGCACAAGGAATGAACAAGAGAAGGTAAATCTGAGATCAGATCTTGAGAAAGCAATAATTCATGAGCAAAAAATCAAGACAAGTTCCAAAATGCTTAACGAGTTAATTACATGTTAGAAAGCATCTAAAGACAAAGGTAGTTTGAGACTTGGAAAAGGAGAAAGCTCTAAAATAGATCAGATACCTAATGCAAACAATATTAGTGAACCATAGAATACTGAAGGCAAAAAGAATAATGGAAAGTTTAGGAATTTAAGAAACAATGCCAAAAGACCCCCTATCAGGAAACTGCATGCTCAAAGTTACCCATATTTCAACGGCATATTCTATTTTGTAATAAATTTGGACATAAAGCAATGGAATGTAGAAGCAAAATGAAATAGAAAATCCCATCCTTTACTAGGAAATATTTACATGTAAGAAGTTTGGGCATAGAGCAAATGAATGTAGAGGTCAAATGATGAATGCCTATAACAATGGAAAAATAATTCAATCTGTTAATGGTTATTGATATACATGTTATAGATTTTGACACAAGGATAATCAATGTATATTCAGAATGAATGAAAGGAATAATGCTCTAAAAAAATGCCACATGAAATTACAATAGACCAGGAAATATTGGTAAATTTTGTAGAAGTAGAAATTCAAGGAAGGATACTTTGGTAAAGAGAAATGAACCAACTAAAAATATCGATCTGATTGAAGTAAAGAAGCAAATGGAAAATATATGGAGAAAGAAAGAGGAGCCTGAGAACAAAGAACAATTAGAGACTACAAATGAATTTGTACCACCCTTTGGTACAAATAACTCCTTCGAGAATTGAACCTAGGCTTTGGGTTTGGATGAGAAATAATATAAAATCAACTAACCCCCTACTAATATGAGGTGTCATGGATTAGAATAAAGATATAAGATGGAGATGCAAAATATGGATCTTTTAGAGAAGAATCCAAAGAAAATATGCAATTACAGAGTTTTTTGAAGCAATTTAGGGTTTTTTGTTGTACAAAGAGGGGTTTTACTAGCTTTATTGGTTGATGTACTAAGTATGAATTAGGTCATAATCAAAAGTATTATATACCTATCTTTTGTCGATTTCATTCACTTTTATGAACTTAAAGTGAGTAGAGAAAATTGAAGCGAATTCAAGAGTCTGAAGGAGATTTGTGAAGCAAAGCATCCAAACACTAATTTCTATTGAGCAAGAAAAATGTATTTACCATTGTGCAAAGTGGAAATAGATTTATTTTTCAAAGCATTTGAATTCAATAGAGATGGCAACACCTACAATAGTAAATGTGAATTAGAAACCCCAATTGAAATTCAAGAAATGCCCCATGAAAGCATTTGAGAATGACATGCTCAAAACTTTTTTGAGTATTCCATATAGGGTTTTTCCCACAAAGAAAATTAAGGCATACATACATGGGAAAATGAAAGAGTACAACCATACAAACTTTACAGACCTATGGATAGATCAATTAATTGGAGATGATTTCTACAACAAACCTATGTATGAAAATGTAGTGAAGAAGAAATTGGATGTCTGGGAATGGTTTCTATGCTTTGTATATGATTATGAAATTAAGTATATGAGAATGGAATTAAGCAGGCATCATGACAAATTCTTATGGATTGACTCACCTATTTTGATATCTAAGGAATTCATAAGGGAGATTATTGGACTTTGTGACATCAAACCTACACCTATACTGAAATTTGTAAAGAACAAGGATGTGATGGAATTAACTAGAGACACATTTGATCAAAGGGCTCTCACTATGAACATTATGTAAAATTCTACAGTATGGTATGTAGCTATGGTCATAGGATATAAAATATACTACACCAACAGAGAGAATTTTGTGTCATCCATAGCAATTCATGTAGCCCATGAAATGGTGGAAAATGGGAAGGACTATGATTTGTGTGAGTTATTCTGATAAGATATCTTCGACAACTTAAAGAAAACTAAAGAGAAGAAATACCCCTTCAAGTTTTGTTCTTTGGTATTGTGTTTGCTGTTCTACATTCTGAGGGAAATCCTAGGAAGAAGCAATGCTATATGGAACAAAAGAAAACTTGTATCTCATCAAATATTTGAACATATACATAATATTGGTGATATGAAAGCTCCATATGAAGTGCACTTACACATTCTTTGTAGTATTTAAGAAGAGAATGCATGAAAGGGAGAGGATCCCTAAGTCTATGGAAGACAAATATCAAGATGATATCATATTTTTGGTCAAAACTAATGAATGCATTATTGAATGGTGTGGAACCCAAAACAATCTCAATTCAACCACTTAGTTATGAGATTAATAAAAATTAAGTAGATGGTTATGTTGGTGTATTATTGAAGAGTCCTAAGGACCCTACAAAATAAATACATGGAACATATGAGGAGAAATCAATAAAAGTGGATAATGAGCTAAAAGAACCTCAAATAAAGGGAAGGTGACAAAAATGATAAATAACCAACTCAAGGAAAAGGGATTCATAGAAGAAAAAATGCGGGTGTTAAGAGAACAATTAGATGGAGAAATGAGCACAAGTGGGGACACTGGACCTAGAAGATCTGCAAGAACTACTTCCACCATTCCCCCTAGTATTCAACAGCCCTCTAGATCAATTTTTACCTCCAAAGACCAAGAGAATGAAGACTACTGCTCTAATAATAGAAGAGCCTCAAGAGGAGGAGGTCACAAAGCCTAAAAAGAGAAAGAAAACTAGTTCGACAGCCTCTACAACCACTATATAAAAAAGAAGAAAATAGAAGGCTAAAAGAGAAAAGAACTTGAGTGTGATATCTAAAGTAGAAGAAGAGGATGAAGAATCCCCATTTATCCTAAAAGGAAGTAGCACTATTTCAAAGAAAAAAATAATAGAAATTTTTGATAGCTTAGATGAAGAAGAGGTTGAGAAAGAAACTTAAGCCATTCGAATAAAAATGCATAAGAGCATGAAGGAAATGAAGAAAAAGAAATTGAACATAGTTGAACCAGAGAAGAAAAAGAAAACTCTGAAAAGACTGCTCAGTCCAATGAAGTTGGACTCATTATTTAAAGGTATGTTGCATCATGAAATGCTAGAAGAAACACTTCGCTTATGCAAAAACAAAAATGAGGTGAACAAAGCCACCATATTTGAGGAAATCATCAAATACATTGTGTTTATTGAAGCAGACATAAAGTTTATTAAGATGAAGGTTCTTGATGATGTGTGGAAACTCTTAATTGAGAGAAAAAAAGAATCCAATGAAAAGGAAGAGAGGCTTAGGTCATATACCATGGAGAAAATTGGATTCTCCCTATCTAATGCTAACAAGGCTACACTATCCCAAGTTCTTAGTGAAGAATTTAGAACAAAATGAAGGGTCACACATCTGATAGGAAGAGATCAAGATTACTTTGAGAAAATGTAGAAGGAAACAAAGGAAAACAATTATTGATATAGCATAGAATTATGGCATGATTCACATTGCCTCTACTAGAAAAGAACAAGATCTGGTAAATGAAAACAGTGGAGTTATTGATACAAAAGAAAATATAGATAATACACCTCTAGATATAAATGAATCCATGCAAGGAAATGTTGAAGATGAGGATGTTGCTATGACCAGAGAGGAAACATAAAAGGATGACACTCATATTCATCTGATAACGCAAGAGACTATTGTAATGATGGAAAAAGGTCCCCTTAACTTGTCCTTGATTTAGTGTTGTAATGGGTATGTGTAGGATCATGATGGGCCAAAAAGTGGTGACATGATGGGTATGTGGCTAACGACTTTTTTTACCCAAATTTGATGAAAGGAAAAGAGTTTTTAAAGGAGATTCTCATATTTCCACCAATATAAATTATGTTTTACTTTGAATTTAATAAGTAATTATTATTTATTTTCTATTTGAATTACAACTAAAGTCCTGATTAACAGGCTGATTGAAAAACATCTATAGCTTTCAAACAATATCACATTTTTTGAATCCAAAACATGTGCCACATTCTATGCTTCACATACTATAGTGGCTTTGTAATAAAAGTTAAGGTAGTCAGACATACATTTTTTTTTTTTTTTTAAGTTGTAATAAAATATTCATAATTAATTATTTACTTGGAAAAAAATTACAAAAAAATATGCATCACATTGAGACACGAGTCCTCTAATTATATCTAAAATCTTATAAAAAAATATTATTATTTTATTGTGGTTAGGGTGGTTAGACAGACACCTACTTATTTTTTCCTTGAAATTTAAGTACTACTGCATTGAAATTTTAAATTTTCACTAAATAGATTTTTTTTTTAGACAAACCTAGTAGTTTAGAAACTACATTCAATTTGATACAGATTCTATTCTTACATATAGTTTTTGAAATAATATAGACTTATTCAAATTTTTACATCAAGTTTCCTAACTCTGATTTTTTTTGAATTTTTTTTCACTTAAGGGCCTATTTTTTCCATGATGATCCTGCACATACCCTAATATGTGGGTATGTGCAGGATCATGATGGGCCAAAAACTGGCGACATGATGGGTATGTGGATGACAACCTTTTTTTAACCCAAAGTTGATGAAATGAAAAGGGTTTTTAAAGGAGATTCTCAGCTTTCCACCAATATAAATTATGCTTTACTTTGAATTTAATAAATTATTATTATTGATTTTCTATTTTAATTATGACTAAGCTCCTAATTGATAGGCTGATTGAAAAAAATCTATAGCTTTCAAATAGTATCACATTTTTTGAATCCAAAACATGCATCACATTCTATGCTTCGCATACTATAGGATTAAAAAAAAAAAAAAATTCATGAAGTTTTGACCAAGTTAAGGTGGTCGTAGAGTTTATATTTTTAAAAGTTGTAATAAAAAAATTCATAATTAATTATTTACTTGGAAAAAAATTACAAAAAAATATGCATAACATTGGGACATGAGTTCTCTACTTATATCTAAAATATTATAAAAAAAATATTGTCATTTTATTGTGGTTAGGGTGGTCATACAGACACCTACTTCTTATTTTTTCCCTGAAATTTAAGTACTACTGCATTGAAATTTCAAATATTTACCAAATAGATTTTATTTATTTTTAAATAAACCTAGTAGTTTATAAACCACATTCAATTTGATACAGATTCTATTCTTACATATTGTTGAAATAATATAGATAACTTATTCAAATTTTTATGTCAAGTTGCCTAACTTTGATTTTTCTAAAAAAATTCGCCACTTAAGGGCCTATTTTTTCCATGATGATCCTGCACATACCCATGCCTAACATATTCATATTAGGTCATGGGACCTTATGAACTAAATGAACTTATTTGTTCCTGATTTGAAGTGTTGTAAAGTACTATAACACACTTTCACACTTTTCCAAGGTTCTAATTAATAATTGGGCTTTCTTATGTTTTAATTGGCTTTCTTTTGTGTGACGTAGAAAAATGGCCCTTTGACATTTTCATGGTATTTTTGGTCTTTCTTCGTAATGCTTGGTTCATTTTTCTTTAATTTAGTGTTGCAATGTGGCTTAAAAATTCATGTTAGGTCATTAAATTTCAAATTATGGTGTCTTGTGAAGGTGTCATGAAGTGTTGTAAAATATTTTTACACTTTTCTAGACTCTATTCATTACAATTCACCTAAAAATAACCTTTTCATCACTTATCAAGTCCTATTTTCAAGTCTTGTAAAGTCTTGTAACAAGATTTCAAGCTTTTCTAGGCTTAATTTCACTATTTGCACCTTTCTTAAGCTTTGTTTGGACCCTTTATGCACTCATAAGGCTTAATTAAGTGTGATTTTTAATGTAAACCCGATAAAAAACATTAAATGCAAGATAATTCTCGACACCCACTTTCAAGTCCAATGTGGGACCCATTCGCCATGGGTAGGGAATGAGTCCCTCTTGGCTCAAAATTTAAAATATTTCAAATTAACTTTCGGTTTTTTATTCAAGCTCACCTTATGTCAGCCTGTGATGAGGTATCATTGGGTTACTAAGGGACAAGTGTGTATAAATAAGTGTTTTTCTCCTCATTTTACATCTCCTAATCTCCTAATTCATTCAAGAAATATTTTCATTCACTAAGCATTCAATTAACATTTGAGCACTTTGCATCATTCAATCAAGCATCAATCAAGTTTCTTGGAGCAGCCATTGATATATCTTCAAATTTATTCAACAAGATTGGTGAGTTTAGGACATTTTCATGTTGTTCATTTCATTCCATTTCTTCATTAAGGGTTTGATTACCAAAGTGGGATTTGACCAAGGCAAATCCCTATAACCTAACCCTTAACCATTTATCCCCGCTTGCATGTGTGTTTACAGACTTTTGTATGAAGATTTATCAAGCAATTAGGTGTTGAAGAGTGGGCAAGAAGTCAACAAAGTATTTCAAGTCAAATAAAACCTATTTAAAGCTTGGAGACAACCTGCAGTCTATTTTTTTATAGATTTGACTACGTCAACTCGACAAGAAGACAAGCTTAGATCTGGTGCTACAAAATTGGTCCCTAATTTCATAGAATTTTGTGAGAGGATTCATTCATTATCAATAGTGAATGAGTCCCACTTTAAGGCTAGAAATCTAGATTTTGTTAGATTCTAGATCCCAACACTCAGAAACCTATTTCCAAAAGTTTTCATCAGAAGTAGGACTGATTTTCCATCAGTGGCGAATGAGTCCCACTGGTAATTTTCAATGATTTTTGTCAGCATTTAGGACACTCTAGATTCTTCATTCTTTTCCCAGGTGCACCCAAATTTAGCCTTCTTCACTTCTATTTTTCATTTGTTCATCTTTTAGTTCATGTGTTCATATCACATTGTGTTTTCAAACATTACATATTTCTGAGGTTTTTCATTCATAATCAATCACTTAATTACTTAGTTGCATTTAGATCATCTCATTTAGTCAAAATAACATCATACATTTCTTAATTTCAGTGAACCACATTGATTTTTTGTGAGGTTTATCTCTCTCCTTTTAGGTGAAATGTCCTAAGAGTGCAAGAGTAGCCTATATGCCTCACGCCCAAAAATCTATGGTTCATTTTGGTGAACCCGCATATTAAACGTCATATCATTTTGATTTGTATTTATATTTGCATCCTAGGACTTAATTGCATTTTCCTTTGCATTTTTTTTGCATCGTAGGGTTCCTTAAAATTTCATTAGTGAAAGACTCATTTAGAATTCATTTGTGCATATCATATCATTCAAAAACTAAAAATCTGCATTTGTATCCTTAGTTTGCATCTGAAAAGCATTAAGATCACTTTAAATTTTCTAAAAAACACAAAAAATCTCATAGTTTGACTCATTCGCCACCCTGGGTGAATCAGTCCACCTGCACATTTTAAACAACATTTTTAGGCATTTTCTAGGCATTTCCTACATTTTAGTTTTCTATAGTTACTCTCTTTTATACTTTTTAGATTCTTTGTTTCCTTCTATTTCTTGCATCTTAGTTTTACTTGCATTCATTTTCATCATGGCATTTTCTTTTAATATGTTTTTGAATTCATTAAAATCCTTGGTAGACATGTCCAATTATGCCTTTGGTTGTGACCCTAATGACCTTGAGCTTCCTCATGCTCCTTCAACTCCTCATGATTTCCATCCTCGTGATGTAGACATCATTGGAGAAGATGATGATAGCATGAACAAATTCTTAAATGAATGTCTTGATAACCTTGAAGCCAATGCAACCTTTTACCCATCCATGAAACCACCAAATCTTCCTACTGTTGCACCTCCTGATCACTTTTGATACCTACATCCTCAAACTCAAGTAGAACCTAAGATCCCTCAATCAAGTGGACCTAATTCCTTTCAACAAACACATCCTCAACCATTTTATGATCACAAAGTCACAAACACTCCTATTAACCTTGAAGAAACATATGGAAAAGTCTTTACTATCCTAAGTAAACAACGTTGTGACACAACACATGAGCACAACATTCACCAACTTATTGAACAAAAAACAACAAAAGAAAACACAATAGGATTATGATATCAAGATCCTCCTCATACTGATAAACCTCCTTTTGAATATTGGAGACTTTGAGATGATGGTACAGTGATCTTTGATTCTCCCCTTGTCTTAAACATTCTCCTTCCACATGAATGACCATTACCTGATTCTGATGAAAAGGATGATAGTATCCCCAAGGGTCATCTTCCTCCTTCCGTTCATGAAAAAGGACAATATAGCAAATGAAAAATGACCTTGCAAATTGAAAAAGTTCAAGTTTCCTACTCATCCTCCACCTGAATGTGAAAGGAGACTTCAACTGCTTTTAAACAAAGGCATTATACTCTTACCACCTATGAATAGGTTGGTCATCCATCCTAAAGATTCTAACATACCATATTGCAAATATCATTTTGTTCTTGGACATCGAACTAAAGAATGTCAGACATTGAATGACATATTGAACAAGTATCACTTAACTGATACTGACTACTTTCCCATCATCCCTTAAAACAAAATCTTTTATCATGTCATAGTTGTAGAATTTTTCATTCTCACTATTGCATGATCCGCCCCATCACCATTCTTGGCTCATTCTTTCTTCACATATTGTGGAGGCAAAGAAGTTGTTAACCTTATCCTAGTAATTCATTTGTTCTTGTCTCTTAACTACATTATTTACCTTCCACTTACAATACTTAAGATTGAGAAGCCAATAACTCCATTAATGGTTGACTTGCATTTGCTTTACTAGCTTCTTTACATAATTTTGTGTCTATTGTGTTCCCCCATACGATGTGTTTGATATTCTCTCTCTTTATAGTACACTTCCTCTATTTGTAGGGTATGTGCAAGGTCATCATGGAAAAAACAGGCCCTTAGGTGGCGAAAAATTCAAAAAAAATAGAGTTAGGAAACTTGACGTAAAAATTTGAATCAGATATCTATATTATTTCAAAAATATGTAAGAATAGAATCTGTAGAAAATTGAATGTAGTTTCTAAACTACTAGGTTTATTTTTAAAAAAGTCTATTTGGTGAAAATTTGAAATTTCAATGCAGTAGTACTTAATTTTAGGGAAAAAATAAGAACTAGGTGTCTATCTTACCACCCTAACCACAATAAAATGATACTGTTTTTTTATAAGATTTTAGATATAAGTAGAGGAATCATGTCTCGATGTGATGCATTTTTTTTTCAGAGTAAATAATTAATTATGATTTTTTTATTACAACTTTTAAAAATATATAAAAAATCGTATGTCTGACCACCTTAACTTGGTCAGAAATTCATGAAATTCAATTTTTTTTTTTTAATATTATAGTAAGAAGCATAGAATGTGATGCATATTTTGGATTCAAAAAATGTGACACCATTTGAAAGCTATAGATTTTTCAATCAGCCTATCAATCAGGACTTTAGTCATAATTCAAATAGAAAATGAATAATCATTATTTATTAAATTCAAAATAAAGAATAATTTTTATTGGTGGAAAGTTGAGAATCTCCTTTAAAAATCCTTTTGTTTCATCAATTTTGGGTAAAAAAAAGTCATTAGCCACATACCCTACACATACCCATCATATCGCCACTTATTGGCCCATCGTGATCCTACACATACCCTGTACCTCTATTCTTCTATATGTTGTGCATTGCCTTTTTCCCTTTTGTCTTGTGTTCTCCTTTTGGAGATGATGCAAAGCATAGAGACACCTCATGTCTCTTCCATGTTGACCCAAAAATTCCTTTTTATTTCACTTTTGTTTTGTGTTTTCCTTTTGAGGATGACACAAAGCATTAAGATGCCCTATGTCTCTTCCATGTTGACCTAATTGGTCCCTTTTCCTTTTTACTGTCTTTTTCTTGTGTTTCCCTTTTGGGGATGATGCAAGGTATTGAGACCAAAATGTCTCATTCATGTTGACCCAAAAGCTTTTCCTTTTTATTTTCTTTTCATTTGTGTTTCTCCTTTTGGGGACGATGCAAAGCATTGAGACCGCAATGTCTCTTCCATGTTGACTCAAAATAGACTTTTCTTTCCTTTTTTTTTTGTTCTCTTTGTCTCATTCTTCGAGTTCTATGTTCTTTGGGGAATGATGATAGTTCTGAGGTGTTTCATAAAAAAAATTGTAGCAACGAACATACTGACCCCAAATTCATAGATCCCTTATGTGTTTGGTGTGTTCCTTTTCTGGGGAGCAACTCCCTTTTATTCTTTTATCTTTTTCGTTCAAATGAAGTAGCCTAACCTAGAAACATATGACTTGGCATAGGGGCTTTATGAGTTGGCTCTCATGTCTTGTTTTCTTTTTTGCATTTTTCCTTTGCTACTTTAAAGTAATTTCTCACAAAATGGTGTGTAGCAATTCCTTTAAAGTGGGGGGTATACATTGGCATCATTTCATTTGTATTTTTGGTTCTTAGTGCAGCCTTGTCACTCCATACGATGCGTTTGTCACTTTGTGGATGACATTGGGTGTGATGTCCTTCATAAGTGTGATATATCTTAGCATATTACATTCCTCTTAGTGGTCCGATGTGACACACTGCATCCCCTAAGTGTTAAATAGGTGCAAGACAATCGAGAGGAGGGTGAATCAATTGTCACACAAATTTAAACTTAAAACTTTATCACCTATCAAATCTTTAATCACACTATTCTGTTATTAAATATGAGCATGAAATATAAATAACATAAAGTAAATCAACACAATGAACACCATATTTTTATGTGGAAAACCCAATAAGGGAAAAACCATGGTGAGGGTTAACTCACACTATATAGTATTTTCAAAAGAGGCTCACTACCAAAAGGAATCACTATCCAAGTACAAAGGGGGTGATCCCATAATAGTGGCTTACAATTTTTGGCCAAACTAGACACTGAAATTATTATTTTTAACTAAATCTTCACATTCGGGCACCTATAGCGGCTAAACTGTGAGGAATTTGAAGATGGTGCAAACTAGAGTCTCATCAAATTTTTTTTGTAGATTCTAAAAATATTTTAAAAACAACATTAATTTTTTTCAGAAAACAACATTTTAAAAAAGTGACGCACACCGTATAACGCATAACTTTTTTTTCCATGAAGGATAAAATTCTAATTTTTTCAAATTTAGATTTGTAACTCTGATATCTAGTGCTGCCACTTGGTTAGATAGTTTTATATTGAATATTTTTTCCTTAATCAAGTTTCAAAGTCAAACGAATTACAATTCAGACACATAACGCCAATCCATATAACACTTTTGTGTAATCCAAATTTTTTATTTTTCGTTTGGATCAAGGACCTAGTGCAGTCATATTTTTTAATTTTTTATAATCTTTTTTTCCCATGTGAAGAACAAAGAAATTCATTTTGATGAAAACCTATGTTTAATAAAACTTAAAAACAAATACATAACAAAACCAAAACATATTAAAATTATATTCATTGGATAGCTTCTAAGGAATACCATAAATTTGAAATAAATTTTAAATTCATTTGATCCCCAAAGCTAAATCAAAAGTGATTTTTTATCAACATTTTGATAGGTGTAAAGGAGATGCATTTATAGGTATGGTTTAACTAGAGGTTCTATCCAAGGGGTGTGATCTAAGGTGATTTGATCAAACCCTCTTCAATTGGAATCCTTAAAATGGAACTTTTTAAGGCTTAAATCATTATATTTTCTAAAAATATGTGATTTCAGCTAAAATTTGTTCCTCTCAGGAATTGTAAACCACTATTATGACAGCACCCAAGGCTCATTTCCTACAAAAAGGACTCACTTTCCAACAAGGAGGCTCACTACCTACAAAAGATTATACAAAATAGAATAAGGATTTATAGCCCAAAAATGAATTGGAAAGATGCACCTATCATGTGTTGATATAGTTCTGGAGATGCTGACAACTGCTACCTTTATGATTACACCTTCACATTTATTACTTGCTTATATTCCTTCTATCACTTTTATAATGTCTACACAAACTTACTACACTTACACACACAAAAACTATTCACCTTGTATTTATATATATATATCCGATCTCCATCACAAGCACCAATTATGCCGGCCTAATTAGATGCAATTTATTTATAAAAGATATCAACTATTGAATCCACAAAATATTTTCAAAATTAAATTTAATCATTAGCACATTACATTATGTCGGCTCAGATGAAAAAATAGATTGCACATAATTTTTCATATCATATCAAAATTATCTTAACAAGTTGGCCAATAATAGTCTTCAACACAACCAACAGAATAATGTCACTTCATTGTATGGGCATGAGAAAATGAAATAAATTGATCATGCATGCCTTTAACATCCATTAGTAGTTTCCCAAAACTGCAACGAAAAATTGTCAACTGTAGAGAAATGTAGAATAGAATACTAGAGAGGCACGGAATATACTGGATCAACCATCAGAGAAGATAAGTCAGTTATACACACCAGTTTAAGAGTATTGGACCAAACTACCAACATGGTGACATCAATGACAACATATAGACAACTTACTCATTTTTCCAACACTAATTTGTGAATATATTATTCTTTGATTTGTCCTCACTTGGAAATGCTAGACATATTGTTCCCTAAGTGACAGACCTTGCATGAACTTAAAAAGACTCCTTTTAAAATCTTTTACATGTTACATTTGTGCATTTTACATTTTTCCACCTTGCATAACACAACTTGCATACCTATGGTACCTTTATCTTTGTTCATGGGTTTTAAGAATAAAAAGCTTTGCTTGTCTCATGAAGCACAAACTTACATTTTCCCTTGTGGCACCTTGTTAAAGTTGTCAGGAGGTATAACTTTGATATGGTTGAGCAGGAAGCCCATTCAGTGGCACGAATTTCCCCATAGCCACCTATGTGTTTGTGAGTGTATACCAACTAGTGTATGTATCTTACATTTTTGGGACTTCTCACCCAGTGAACCACCATGAGTTCTATTGCCCCAAAGTGAGTATGCATTCTTTTTTTCTCACAAATAGCCTAGATCTAATCCACAACTAGTTGGACAAACAATCAAAGCTAAATCCAATTCCCCCTTTTTCTTCTTTCATTTCACACTTGCGTTCCTTTATTCTTATGTTTAGTTTTCCATGGGATCTTCATCCTAGGGGCTCGATCATTCCTCTTGATCATTTTCATTCCATCTTACTAAGTGCATTGGGACCTCTCTCTCAATATGCATGGCTACTTTAGTATGAGTTTGAAGCAAGTTCATCCTCTCACTAAAGTGGGGGCTAAATTTGTCAGAGAAAAATGACCCTTTGACATTTTCATGGTCTTTTAGGTCTTTCTTCACAATGCTTGGTCAATTTTTCTTTGATTTAATGTTGTAATGTGGCTTAAACATTCACTTTAGGTCCTTAAAATTCAAATTATATGGCATCTTGTGAAGGTGTTGTGAAGTGTTGTAAAACATTTCTACACTTTTCTAGACTCTATTCATTACAATTCACCTAAAAAAACACCTTTTCATCACTTATCAAGTCCTATTTTGAAGTCTTGTAAAGTCTTGTAACAAGATTTCACACTTTTTGAGGCTTAATTTCACTATTTATACCTTTCTTATGCTTTATGTGACCCCTTTGTGCACTCATAAGGCTTAATTAAGTGTGTTTTTGAATGTAAAACCCATAAACAACATTAAATGCAAGCAAAAAGAGAAGATTAATGGAAATTCTGATAATAGCATTTGAAAGGCTTGTTAATTCAATTGGAGACAACACATTTTTATGCCGATTGGAAATTACAATAACTAAGAAATAAAAATAAATGTAACAAAATTAAATGAATTATCACACAAACTCACACCTATTGACACCAAATGGAATAAATCCAGGAGTACAAGTCATAATTCCTTAAACCCACTTTCAAGTCCAAGGTGGGACCCATTCACCATGGGTGGAAAATAAGTCCCTCTTGGCTCAAAATTGAAAAGATTTCAAATTTTCTTTTGGATTTTTATTCAAAATCACCTTATATGTCAACCTGTGATGAGGTATCATTGAGTTACTAAGGAACAAGTATATAAATAAGTGTTTTTCTCCTCATTTTACATCTCCTAATCTCCTAATTCATTATGTCAACCTGTGATGAGGTATCATTGAGTTACTAAGGCACAAGTGTGTATAAATAAGTGTTTTTCTCCTCATTTTACATCTCCTAATCTCCTAATTCATTCAAGAAATCTTTTCATTCACTAAGCATTCAATTAGCATTTGAGCACTTTCCATCATTCAATCAAGCATCAATCAAGTATCTTGGAGTAGTCATTGATATATCTTCATATTTCTTCAACAAGGTTTGTGGGTTTAGGAAATTTTCATGTTGTTCATTCACCTTTCCTTGTTCATTTCATTTCATTTCTTCATTAACAGTTTGATTACCAAAGTGGGATTTGACCAAGGAAAATCCCTATAACTTAACCCTTAACCATTTTTCTCCTCTTGCATGTGTGTTTGTAGACTTTTGTATGAAAATTTGTCAAGAAATTAGGTTTTAAAGAGTGGAAAAGAAGTCAAAAAAGTGTTTCAAGTCAAATCAAACCTATTTCAAGCTTGGAGACAACCTAGAGTCTATTTTCTATAGATTTGACTCCATCAACCTGACAAGAAGACAAGCTCAGATTTGGTGCTATAGAATTGGTGCTTGATTTAGTAGAATATTGGGAGAGGACTGATTCACCATTAGTGGCAAATGAGTCCCACCTTAAGGCTGGAAATCTAGATTTTGTCATATTTTGGATCTTGACACTCAGAAACCTGTTTCCAAAAAATTTCATCAAAAGAAGGACTGATTCGCCATCAGTGGCGAATGAGTCCCATTGGTGTTTTTCAATGATTTCTATCAACATACAAGACACTCTAGATTCTTCATTCTTTTCCCAAGTGCACTCTGATTTAACCTTCTTCACTTTTGTTTTGCATTTGTTCATCTTTTAGTTCATGCTTGATATCACATTATGTTTTCAAAAATTGAATATTTCTTAGGTTTTGCATTCATAATCAGTCAATTACATTACTTAGTTGCATTTAGATCATCTCGTTTAGTTAAAATAGCATCATACATATCTTAATTTGAGTGAACCACATTGGTTTTTCATGAGGTTTATCTCTCTTTTTAGGTGAAACATCCTAAGAGCATAAGAGTAGCCTATAAGCCTCATGCCCAAAAAATATGGTTCATTTTGCATCCACAAGCCCCATTTAATGCATCTATTTGAAGATAACCCTAACACAAATCAATACCGAATCATAATTCAGGTGTTTCAGGTTTGAATGGCCCAGATTTAGTGATCTGGAACTCATTCACCACCTTGGGCTAATGAATCCCACCTAGATTTTTTGGTCCCAAACCTAGTTTCACATCTTTCTAAGCATTTTTAAAAATGGTCCCAAAAATTATGCCTGGTGGGAATCATTTTCCATCTTGGGAGAATGAGTTTTGTGTGGCCCAAAATAAAAATTAATTCAAATTTTTGGTCGGATTTTATCCACCTAGATCTGATGTCAACTTGTAGTGTTGTAATTTCTTGAATTCTTTCATAATTTAGTATAAATATAAGGTTCTTTCACTCATTTTAACCCCAAGCATTCAAGCATCAATCATCATTTCAAGAACTTCATACATCATGTTTATTTTTGAGCTTACAATTGTTATGTAGGGTTTTGTGATTCAAGCAAGCATTTCATTCAAGATCTATCACCTTCATGCAAGATTCAAGTTCTACATCCATTGGATCTACCTCACACATGTTTGTAGCACTTCATTGATAGGGTTTAGTGAGTTGCAACATCTTATCTTGTTCTTTCATCATTTTCCATTCCTATTTCATTCTATTTCAAGGTTTGATTACAAAAATAGGGTCTGAACAAGGAAATCCCCTATCCACTAACCCAAAAACATTTTCTTCCCTCTCCTTTGTGTGTGATTTGTAGGTATAGGATGTAGATTTCCTAAGGAGCAAGATTGGAGAAAAATTTTCAAATCATTCAAAGTTGTCAAAGTTTTCATCAAGTATTGGAGAACATTGGAGAACACGTATAGGTTGCAAATCAAGGTTTCAGATCCAGAAATCAATCAGGAAGGACATAGTAGAAAGAGAATCTAAGTAGGATTATACTTTGAAGCTTCAAAAAACCCTAACTAGACTGAGTCACCACTTCTGGAAAATGAGTACCAATTTCAATAAAAACTCATATTTTTACATATTCGGATACCCATTTGGTAGATTCCTATTTTCACATAGAAACCAAGATTCTAGACTAATTTTCCTAGCTTAGTAAATAAGTCCTCCTTAGAAATAAAGCAAAATATTTTAGTCTTTTAGACCTCCTTCCAATCATTTCCAAATTTGTAAGTGTGCATATTCCTTTCTGTAGTTTTCTTTGTTGTTTCATTTGCATTTCTAGATCACTTAGTGAAGCTTTGCATCATACTAGGGTTTTTCATTTCATCTTGCATTATGCTTTGCATTGAATTTCTCTTTCCAAGTTCTTACTCGAGAGTGAACCCCTTAATAGTTTCAATTTAGCCCCTAGGATAGCCCTATTGCAAGATCTCTTTCTCATTTGCATTGAGATATCTAGGGTTATCCTTGCATGAAATTGGGGAAGTGGGTGTGCTCTAGGTATGTGCAGGATCATCATGGAAAAAATAGGCTCTTAAATGGCAAAAAAATCAGAAAAAAACAAAGTTAGGCAACTTGACGTAAAAATTTGAATAAGTTATCTATATTATTTCAAAATATGTAAGAATAGAATTTGTAGAAAATTGAATGTAGTTTCTAAACTACTAGGTTTGTTTAAACAAAAAAAAATCTATTTGGTGAAAATTTGAAATTTCAATGCAGTAGTACTTAAATTTCAGGGAAAAAATAAGTAGGTGTCTATCTGACCACCCTAACCACAATAAAATGATAATATTTTTTTATAATATTTTAGATATAGTAGAGGACTCATGTCCGTCACGATGCATATTTTTTGTAATTTTTTCCAAGTAAATAATTTATTATGATTTTTTTATTACTTTTAAAAATAATTAAAAACCCGTATGTCTGACCACCTTAACTTCATCAAAAACTTTATGAACTTCAATTTTTATTTTTTCAATCCTATAGTATGTGAAGCATAGAATGTGACGCATGTTTTGGATTCAAAAAATGTGATACCATTTGAAAGCTATAGATGTTTTTCAATCAGTATATCAATCAAGACTTTTGTCGTAATTTGAATAGAAAATGAATAATAATTACTTATTAAATTCAAAGTAAAGCATAATTTATATTGGTGGAAATCTGAGAATCTCCTTTAAAAACCCTTTTCGTTTCATCAATTTTGGGTAAAAAAAAAGTTATCAGCCACATACCCATCATATTGCCACTTTTTGGCCCATCATGATCCTGCACATACCCCTCTATGTCCTAAAACCATATGATAGCACAATACCACTTTTACAACATTTCATTTTGGTGAATCTGCATTTAGAACATTAAAATTCTGATTTGGAGTGCATCATCATCCTAGATTTGGCTTGCATTAACATTGCATTAGGGTTTACATTAGTTAATTGACATTCTAGGGTTTCTAATTTTTCATTAGTAAAAATTCATATAGCTTGCATTTTTTCATCCCATTTCACTTAAAATCAAACAAAATTTTCATTTTCACTTAGTATATAGATCATCCAACAATAAAGGCATAAAAATCAATTGATTTTTTTTGAATTTTTTTAAAAAAATACCTACTAGGACTCATTCACCACCTTGGGAGAATTATTCCCTATGAAAATTTTGAATTACATTTTTTGGAATTTAAAGTTTTGTTTCTGAGTTTCTGTTTGTTGTTTATAGCTTTCTATTTTAGTTTACAACATTTCTATTATAGTCATTTCATTGTTCTCAGATTATATTGCATTTGCATTCATCTCGCATTTAGTAGCCCTTATATGAGTACTTGGTGTCCTATTGCTAATAATATAGTGATACAAAGTTTGAGACTCATGTCATCTTGTGATAGCACAATCATTATGGATCTTGGGTTTTGTAGCTCTTTCACTCCTAATATTGGCACTAGTACACTAGGTATGGGCAATACCCTTAACAACTCTTTACCTTCAAGTAGTATGCAAGTTGAAACAAGGATTGATAATGTCCCACAAGAAAATATAATTCAAAGTCATGAGGACCTAGCTAACCTACAACATCAAATGAAAAATGAAAACATTTTGAAACCACTGCCATCCCTACTATAGATAACATTCACCACATGCTTGAAAGTGAAGATGGACTTGACCTTGTGAAAACACAGTTCAAATCTTTGGAAAACACCTCACCCCAACCACTAGTTTTCCTTTACCTACAAGCAATGTCACAAGCCAAGGATGAACTCAAATTCCTCCTCCCACAATAATTTCCTCAACACCCACCTATTCCAACCCTTAAGTCACAATAACAATGCAACCAACTAGTAATGCGATTCTTTCCTTGGGTATTTTAGCTATCATCCCTAGTACCTTTGTGGCATCACATGCTATATCTCCTACTACATTATTACCTATAAGCATTCCATTTATTTTTCGTTCAAACACATACACCCCTTCATTTTTTTCACTTTCGTATCATAACACAAGCAATGAACCTCTCATAAATCAACTCTTGCAAACTGTTTCATCCCTTCAAAATCAAGTTTCCACCATCAACTAAAATTGAGATGGCCCACCTACATATTCCGTCAAAAGTAGTCCATTTTCCTTGGAGATATTGTGAATTCATCGATGCCATAGGGTGTAGAGGTGCCTAGATTCAATAAATATGGAGGGAAGGGAGATCCTTCTAACTATGTTAATTCTTATACTATCTTATGTAGTGACTTTGTCCTTGATGATAAGCTTTTGGCTAAGCTTTTTCCTAGGTCCTTGAAAGATACTATCTTGGAATGGTTTTCTTCTTTATTGAACAACTCAATTCATTCATTCAATGAACTTGTTGAGGAATTTTTCAACCATTTCCAAGTGCATATGACTCCTAAGATGACCTTGGTTGATTTGATGAGATGCAAGCAAAAAGAATACGAAAAGATAACTGACTTTATCTCATGTTACCAATTGCTTTATTCCCAAATCGATGTCAAGGTCCCCAAACCTCACATTCAAAATATTTTCATAAAAAATTTGCAAAGTAAGATCCAAGACAAGCTTACCATGATGAAATTCCCATCCTTTATGCACTTGTGTACTACCTTCTATAATTATGAAAATTCAATTAGTAGTCGTGATGCAAAGTCCACTTCTAACCAAATTGAGAAATTTGATCCTTCAAACAAAAATGATTCCCAAAATTTTAGAAAATAGAATAAAGGGTTCCTTCAATTTAATCCCCCTCAACAAATAACTTAGAATATCAATAATGAAGTAGATATTGTCAAAGCCACCCTCATTAATTCTAGTCATCTTTTCATTGTAGGTGTTAATGATCAAGGAAATAAGTATGTTGCCCCTCCTAACCAAAACTTGTAAATCCTTACCAACCCCATGCCAAAACATAGTATTTCATTTGTCAAAGGAAGAAAAACTACAAAGAATGATGTGATGAATGTTGATACAGATGATGATAATAATAACAATATTCAACATGATTCTATAGATAGTGATCCTATGGATTATATGGGTGGAGTGATAGATGCCATTCCTCATAAGGTACGAACTAAACATCCTCTCGACATTTCTTTCTCCTCTAATTATATACTTCAACATGCACTTGATGGTCCTCTTTACATAGTCGGTTGTATCTATGACAAGCCCACTAATGGGATACTAATAGATACTGCCTATGGAGGGAATGTGATCACCGAGGAATTCTTACTTTTGCATGAGCTCTATCAAGATATATATTATAAACCAAAAGAATGGATCAGGATGCATAATGGTTTCACTTTCCCTATGATGGGATTGATCATGATCTTCCTTTACAAATAGGACCAAAAATATTAGAGATCTCATTATCCATCATCTCATAGTTGGACCAATTTTGTGTGAATCTAGGCTATCCATGGCTTTTCTCCATGGATGTTGTCCCTTTAGTTGTACATAAATTCATAAATCTTCCCTTTGACTTGATGAAATTTTCACTGTCCATTATAGTGGCTTTAACCCATTGTCCTCTAAAGGTAACTTTTCCTTAGAATTCTTTTGGCCTGAGCCCATAGAACCCATAAAAAAACAAGAAGACTTCTTTTTCTTGTCCTATCAAAGTTGAAGGAAAGAAAAATAGTAGAACTATCACTCTAAAACATGTCCCCACCCACCATCGATCCTACCATCCTAGATGAAACCATGATTGATCCTAAATAAATTCCAAACAACCAAGGCCAACCTAAGATAGAACCTTCACTTACCTCCTACAAACAAACAAGAGATATCGTAAACAATCTCGCCACACCTCCTCTAATAAAACAAGTTTACAAAGTCAAAGAGAAAGTAGTTGAACAATCTCATGTGGTTCCTTTTGTTTCTCCCCTTATGGAAGAAAAGAAACCTATGGTTGATCAACCTACTCCTACACAAACGCAACTCGAAAATAGGACTAAAAAGTAATAGAGGTGCTAGAGAGCATAGGCATAGACATTGTGCCCTTGATCGTAGGTTACATGAAGAAATAAACAAAGAAAAACAAAATCCAAACTTGAATGAAGCAATGCATGATGAGTCTACTCATGCCCCAACACAAAACAATGCAATACAACAACCACAACAAGAGTTGAAGCCTTCTTTAGACAATGTCATTCCACCTCCTATTGTAATTAACTTAGATGATGATGACAAGGTTGCTAAAACTGATGAAGAGGTGCATAATGAATTGAATACATTGTTTTCCTCTTCCATGAAGTTAAGAAAAAGTTCTCCTAAGAAGAGTTTTGAACCTAGTATTGGTCCTAGTTCAACACTTTCTATTGTCCCTTTGGTTGGTTTCCCACCTTCGGTATACAATGAACATGATTGGGATGTGAACGACCTACTTTAGGTTGCCTCGCATGTGCCTTATGTTGGCATATTTTTTTCATTGATGTCAAAAGGAGATCGAGAGTGAGATGGAACTGATCCTAGCCAAGGAATTATGTCATGGATGCCTAAAATGGAACATGGTATGTTGAGGATCTAATTCAGGGATGATGTGTAAATTGAAAAAGTTGCTCAAAGTGTTGCATTATTATCATGAAATTGTAGGATATTCTTCCAAGAATCTTAAGTGAAATCAAAAACCAAATTTGATATGGATGTTTTGAGAGCTTCTCAAAAATGTGATGAGTAGGACCAAAGGATGTATAATACTCTAAGAAATCAATTATGTTTCCTCTTGATCATAATTAGGGTTTACTAGTTAAACCCTAGGGTTGCAGTCATGGCCGCAAATTTGCTTTCTAATTCATTGTTGACTAGTTGTAGTAGGTTGTAGGTAGCTTAAGTTACTACTTAAGCTTTTGAAGTCATTTTGGAAACATGCCACTTCACCTTGCATTTACTAGCCGAACAAATATTTGGTGTGTTTAATATTCCATAAGTATCATACAAATATTTATCTTTAGTGAGATTGATGGTGATGGTTAAGGAAACAAGATCTAATGGTGCCCACCAAGTCCATTGAGTTTTTGGTGGGTCTCGGCTAAGTCCCACGGAGTTAATAGGGAGCGGTGAAGATTAATTCACGGTAGATGGATCGTGACTGTTGATGGAGATGGTGGGACCTATGAAAGCAGCACATGATGATACTAGACAACGTAAGGTGGGACCCAATAGGATGATGATGGAGTTTGCTAATGTTTGATGACAAATGGAGAAGGATGAATTGATTGGTAGACCAACTCACATGGTTGTTGTGAGTGGTGTGGAGATGATCTGAACAACAAATGGAAACAACTCACAAGCCCCACAAAGCAATGTATGAAGGAGATCGATGATGTAGAATTGAATGGCAATTGGTCTAATGGTGATCATCAGTCAATGAATATCAATGATGCACATTTAAAGTAGATAGTCTAATGACTGTGTTTTAAAAGGTTCCTAGATGAAGTGAGAGCCAATGGATCATGGCATGAAGAAAGATATCAACAGTTTAGATTCAAAGATGAATATCTCAAATGGCTAAGTCAGTGTGAAAAAGGTTTTGATTGGTAACCGATACAGGAGGAAGAATTAATTCATCTAGTTGCACTTGTGACCAATGTCATTAAAGATTTGATCTTCCACATGGCAATACAAACTATAGAAGTGATTAATATCAAATCTGATCATGATGAAAAGAGAATACATTTAATACATATCAGATTCTAGGATTGATAGAGAGCTAATTTTGGTGAATTAATTGTATCTAAAATTAATATGGAAGCAACACAATGTAGA
Organism: Sequoia sempervirens; assembly: GCA_007258455.2. NCBI lineage: Eukaryota > Viridiplantae > Streptophyta > Pinopsida > Cupressales > Cupressaceae > Sequoia > Sequoia sempervirens. The sequence goes on along the minus strand of VDFB02357412.1, from coordinate 40,877 downwards.
GGTAGAAAGGTATGTGCAAGATCATCATGGAAAAAATAGGCCCTTAAGTGGTGAAAAATTCAGAAAAATTAGGGTTATCCAACTTGATGTAAAAATTTGAATACGTTATCTATATTATTTCAAAAATGTGTAAGAATAGAATTTGTAGAAAATTGAATGTAGTTTCTAAACTACTAGCTTTATATTATTTTTTAAAATCTATTTGGTGAAAATTTGAAATTTCAATGCAATCGCACTTAAATTTTAGGGAAAAAATTAGAAGTAGGTGTCTATTTGACCACCCTAACCACGATAAAATGATAATATTATTTTATAAGATTTTATATATAAGTAGAGGACTCATGTCCCAATTTGATGCATATTTGTTTGTAATTTTTTACAAGTAAATAATTAATTATGAATTTTTTATTACAACTTTTAAAAAATATAAAAAAGTGTATGTTTGACCACATTAACTTGGTCAAAATTTCATGAAATTCATTTTTTTTTAATCCTATAGTATGCAAAGCATAGAATGTGATTCATGTTTCAGGTTCAAAAAATGTGATCCCATTTGAAAGCGATAGATATTTTTCAATAAACCTATCAATTAGGACTTTAGTCATAATTCAAATAGAAAATGAATAATTATTATTTATTAAATTAAAAGTAAAGCATAATATATATTGGTGGAAAGCTAAGAATCTCCTTTAAAAACCCTTTTCATTTCATCAATTTTGGGTTAATAACATGCATCAGCCACATACCCTACACATACCCATCATATCGCCACTTTTTGGCCCATCATGATCCTGCACATACCCAGAGTGAAAATGGAAATAATTGATAGACTCTATCAGATGAGCTAGACGATGGTGCAAGGATCGAAGTGAACTGGCATGTAAGGGAAAACCTAACATGATGTGTGAGATGATATGGACAATGCAATGGATTCCAAGGTAGTAATTGTAGGTTGGTGAAGAAAGAAGACAATGAGCTATTGTAAGAAAAATGTGTTGAATCTAGAAGTGAGGTGTTGAGTAAGAAGTTAGTTCGTGAACAAAGTGTTTAATGGAGATATTTATAGCTGAATATGTAACTTAGAGAAGTGAGGGAAGAGTAAGAGAGAGTGAAAAGTAGAGGGAAGGTGTTGCTAAGAGTGTAGTTTCATTTGCATAAAAGTAAATTTTAGTAAGTGTGATAATGTATTGTATGTATTAATGCATCTCAGGTTTATGTAGAGCCATTTGTATGCATATTTAAGCTTTAATTTTTGTAAGAGGTTGTAGCCTCAAGTGTACTAATTTGGTGCTCAGAGTAGGGGATTGGTGTCTCCTTGGAGTTGGTGCCCCAAAATATTGTAACTAAACTTCATAGCTTGTGAGGCTAGATTAGGGCAATATATCCTAGCAGCATTTCTCATCGTGGTTTTTCCCATCTTGGGTTTTCCACATATATCATGTGTTATGTTGGTGCTCCAAATATCAACAGAACAATTGAATCATAAAGACTAGCCACTTTCTTATGTTTAGATTCAAAGGTTGATTTGGCCAACTAACAAGAAATGGGATTAACGCACATTTCCCCTGCACTTCAAGCTCTATAAGACCTAGGTGGTGACCCTTCAACAATACCTAAAGATTTGGACATGCAATTAACATGATATTTCTTAACAGATAATGTTCTCCAAAATTATGTTAAGAAACATAAAATATCACTTAGTATTAGCAAGACATTGAGTGAATTTCACTAACCAACATGAAGACCAAGACAAACACATAACTTGACATACAAAATTGAAATGATTTTTAATTTTGAAGATTTGGGACCAATCTGAAAACAACATATGCATGAAACTTGACTAGTGCCAATAAATGGGCTATGGAGTCATATAAAAGAGCAATTCATCTTACAATGTTGAACATATTGTGAAGATCTTTGTATTTGTTATCAAATTATGACAACAAGACCACTGAAGTTTCATCTAGTAATAATTCTTTACAAAATACACTTGAAACATAACATTCTTGTCACATTTGCTAAAGTAATTACACTACTCCCTAAATAATAGGAAACAATAAGCTCAACTTATGATTTCTTAAATCAATTACACTATTAAATTAGTAGGAGGCAACAACAGATGCAACCATTGCACATGAAAAGACTCAAAAAGATTTATTATTGAATCCCAAAAGAACACTACATTTCTAAAATGGAGACAATTATTAGCTAAAATATACATGAAAGCACAACTCAAAATAAACACTTCAGATTCAATGATTCAATTACAATCCTCCTAGCTTTACAATTCTACCCAGAGCTTCTACCTGACTTGCAGAACTTTCAGAAATTGGAACCCCAGAATTAGAATAATGAGAAGAGAAAGAAGAAATAGAAGAATAGAGAATTCCAGAAGAATGATCAGAAATTGCCATCTAGAAACTCCATCACCATTGATTTGTAGCAAGAAAAGAATCTCTCATCTCTCTTCAACCAACTAAATTTTTCCACCAACACTACCTTTGTTGTTAGTTGCCAAGCAATAGAAAATTTGTCCATGTGATGGAATTCTATCACATTACTCTCTCGTCGAGAAAAAATTATCTGTCTTACTTTCCCATGAAAAAAATCTATTTCAACCTTTACTTTACTATAGAAACATTTTATTTTACTTAAACAAAGTAAAATATTTCCCTTTGTACTTTCAAACATTTTCCTTTTAAATAAAATAAAGGCTTTCTAAATTTTATCTTGGGCAAGAAAAATGTTTCCTGTGATTTTCTCATTTTAACCATTTAAAATGGTAAAGACCCCATTTCAAGTGAATCACCACATTGGGAAAAAAATTAATTCACCCGTGAGCCCTTATTTTACTACCTAGCAAAATAATATTAAATGTTTCATTAAAATAGTTCTTGTGAATATTTAAATTTCACCTTTCAAAGTGAAAATCTAAAATATTTTCCTTTGAATAATAAAACACATTACTTTGTCAGGAAAATATTTTCATTTGCTGGGTCCATCATTTGTATTTTCATGGGCAACATTTCAAATTTTAAAATATTTTGCTTTTGTGGAGAAAGCAAAATAGAAATTACAATTGTGGAGCCTCATTCAAATTTTACTTGTGCACGTGAAAAGGCATTATTTTATGAAGACTTTCTCAGACCCACTGTGACACATGTCTTATTCACATTGATCCTGAAAGAAATAATTCCCTTGCATTTTCAACCCACGAGCTAGTGGGGAAGGGTGGGGATTTAACCACTTCTTTCTTAGGATTCACCTTTGTTTACCTCTTTGGGCAATCAAATATTAACCCTCAATATTTCAAATACTCTATTTGACATATTTTTCCTTTTGATAATAAAGACATTCCTGAGAATGACTCGGGCAAAAATTTTTGTTCACCACATTTAATATACAAGCCTTCAAAATTTGGACCCACCACTTATATATCCGCACATTAAAACTTGGGCACATCTTTAATCTTTTAAATGTTTTTCTCTTGTAGACCAAAGCAAATGAAATTTAAAACTATCGGCCCCTTTTGTAATTTTTTACCCATGCGTTCAAACATGTTGGGGCCCACTAGCCACTTGTCACATTTTCACCTATCCCACGGGTTTTAACCCATGCACACTTTTAAGGCGTGATCCAATGGGCAAGGGTTGAGATTTCATCTGCCCTTTTGGTTGACTGTTGATTTCGTTTGGCTTTCAATTTGGTTTTGATCTGCTAAAACTAGTAAATCAACTTGTGAGGATTTGAAAACTAACATGTGAGCTCATCTTGGTATGGAGAATGTAGAACAACATTCATTTTCTCTTGATGATCAACTGGTTGCAAAATGAAAGCTCAAACAGGAGGTTACTTTGCAAAATTAAACGTTTGCAAACAACAGAAAACTAGCAAAACCCTCCAGCTTCACTTTTTGAGACCTTGTCAAAACTCATTGTGGGAAGCTGAAAATTGACATGCACATTCACATATGACACACGAGTGCGTCTGCAAGGGAATTTTTCTTGAAAATCAACATGCATCAAATTGTGACCCTCCAAAGTAGGTCACTCAAGTAGATTCATTAGGTGCACTTCTAAAAGTGCAAAGGAAATTTTTTGAAATAGGCATCTCAAATTTGCAAAATTTAAGAGTTCCATCATGTTATGTGATGTATTGTGTGCTTGGTTGTAATTTTGTATCACATGTTTAATAGCTGGACATTAAGGGTTAAAGAAAGTTGTCTGAACAAGAGGTTTTAATATCTAAGTTTTAAAATCTATTGATTCACCCCCCTCTTAGTAGTTTTTTGTGTTACAAAAATTGGTATCAAAGTCCTAGGTTCCCTAGAAGAAGCTTAATTAGCTCAGGTAGGTCCTTGACTTTGTGGACACAAATGGCCAATAAGGAAAGCACCTCCTCAACCAAGCCACCTAAGTTCGATGGAACAAATTATGCCTATTAGAGCTAATTATTGAAAGGATATTTGGAATCCTTAGGTTTTGATGTGTGGATGCCAATAGTAAATGGATACACACCACTTTTCAAGGTATGTGCAGGATCATGATGGGCGAAAAAGTGGTAATATGATGGGTATGTGTAGGGTATGTGGCTGACGACTTTTTTTACCCAAAATTGATGAAACAAAAAGGGTTTTTAAAGGAGATTCTCAGCTTTCCACAATATAAATTATGCTTTACTTTGAATTTAATAAATAATTATTATTCATTTTCTATTTGAATTATGACTAAAGTCTTGATTGATAGGTTGATTGAAAAAAATCTATAGCTTTCAAACGGTATCACATTTTTTGAATCTAAAACATGCATAACATTCTATGCTTTGCATACTATTGGATTAAAAAAAAAATGGATTTCATGAGGTTTTGACGAAGTTAAGGTGGTCAGACATACGAGTTTTTATATTTTTTAAAATTTGAAATAAAAAATTCATAATTAATTATTTACTTGGAAAAAAATTACAAAAAAATATGCATCACATTGGGACATTAGTCCTCTACTTATATCTAAAATCTTATAAAAAATATTATCATTTTATTTTGGTTAGGGTGGTTAGACAAATTCCTACTTATTTTTTCCCTGAAATTTAAGTACTACTGCATTGAAACTTCAAATTTTCACCAAATAGATTTTTTTTTTTTTTAAATATAAACCTAGTAGTTTAGAAACTACATTCAATTTTCTATAGATTCTATTCTTACATATTTTTGAAATAATATAGATAACTTATTCAAGTTTTTATGTCAAGTTTCCTAACTCTGAATTTTCTGAATTTTTTGCCACTTAAGGGCCTATTTTTTCCATGATGATCTTGCACATACCCATCACACACCCTACTAATGCTACAACCAAAAAGACTTTGAGAATAATGAAAAGGCATGGTTTTCTATCATGAATAGTCTATCTAGTTCTATGCATAGAAAATTTATCTATTGTAACAATATAGAAGATGTTTGGGATACATTAAAGAAGATTTATGAAGGAGATGACAAGGTAAAACTAGAAAAGCTGCAAATACTGAAAGCTAGATTTGAAGGTCTAAGAATGATAGAGGATTTGAGAAAATTGTAGACTATCTTATGAGTTAATGATATTGTGAACTCTATCAAAGGTTGTGGAGAAGAGATGAAAGAGGATGTGGTTGTACTAAAAGTAATTAGGTCAATGGCATACAAGTATGATTCTAAGATCTTAGCCATAGAAGGGAGAGAAATAGACAAACTATCTCTAAATGAACTACATGTGGCATATTCACAGCCTATGAGATGAGGATGAGAGATGAAGAACCATCAAGGAAAGAAGCTGCTTTGAAGTCTGTCAACAAGGAGAAGGATGTGTCTCCCAAAACGGACAAGGAAAAAATGACTCCAACAAAGGATGATGAAACTAATGAAGAAGAGGAAAACTTCATTAGAAGGCTAAGAAGAGGATTTAGAAAATATAAAGGTAAGATTCCCTTCAAATTTTTTGAATGTGGTAAAGTAGGTCATTTTGCTACTAAATTTTCTTACAATAAGAAAGGAAACTCTGAACTAGAGGTAGATGATAAGATGAAGAAACCCTACTACCCTAAGAAAAGGAACTTTTAGATGAACAAAAAAGTCTATAAATCTAAGAAGATAGTGATGTACTAGATTGTAATAGCTTGGATGATGAACAAAATTGTTCCTTTACTGCTAAAAGCCATGAGTTTCTCTTTATGGAAAAAGATTTTGAGCAGAAGAATGAAAATGTTGGAGATCTTCCTGAAGAGGGTGATGAAGAAGGAGTAGTTGAATTCGAAGGAGAAATCATCTATGCTCTGGATGAGATAGATGATCTTAGAGATGAGATTGAGAAGTTAAAAAGGGAGAACAAGCAGCAAAAGAAACTTGCACATAAAGAGTTGGATAAACTAAGCAAGGAACTAGAAGAATCTACCTAGAATGTGGTAGATTTGAAGCTGAAGCTAGAAGAAGCCAAGAGAGTAGAGGATGTGATTAAGACCAGGATCCAAATTGAAGCAGATAGGTGCATGAAGCTTGAGGAAGAGATTGTTGCTCTAAGAAGATACTAGAAAAGGAAAAAATGTAGATAGAGAAAGGACTCAAACTAAAAAGTGGCTCAAGCATTCTAGATGGGTTACTGAGCACCCAAAGGCATGCAAATAAAAAAAAACAAGCTTAGGTTTGGAGAGAGGAAAAAATTCCTTTGTTGATGCCTCTATAAAGCTATATGAAAGATATAGAGCAGAAGAAAATTCTTAGTTTGTTAAGGAAAATAACTGCAAAGGAAGTGACTACAATGAGAAACTTGTAGAGAAGGAGAAAACCAAGGATTAAAAGAAGCCTATCATAGACAAGAAGGATAACCAATAAGATTTTGTTCACCAAGAGAACAAGCAAAGCTTCAAAAGGATTTATGTTGATGGGTTTACTAAGGCGAGAAACTCAATAAGATGGATGCAGCCTAGATCCCCTCCTCTAGTACTAAATTCCATGACTAGGTATTCCACATATTTCTATGGATATTGTTATTCATGTAATTAGTTTGGTCATAGGGATAGGGAGTGTAGAATCATTCTTCAAAGGAGTGAAAATTTTGAAAGAAAAAATTCATTTTCTCCTTTACTTGATATGAATATAGTCTACTATAATTGTAATAACTTTTGTCACATAGCTAAAAATTGGAGAACACTATTTACAAAGCCAAATGAGAAAAATGAGAAAAAAAAGATCTTACCTCCTAAGACAAACAAAAAATCTGAAATTAAGAAGAAGATGATAGAGAAAACTGAAAGGAAAACTAGGAAAGTGTGGAAAGAAAAGGGAGAAAGCTCCAAACAATCATTGATTGCACAAATAGCTCTGCATACCAAGAAGAAAAATATATGGGTGATAGATAGTGGCTACTCCAAGCACATGAATAGAGATAAGAAAAATTTCATCAAACTCAAGAAATGAAATGGAGGATCTATGAGTTTGGGTGATAACACTACAGTCCAAATATGTGGTAAAGGCATCTTAAGTTTAGATGGAAAAACTCCCACAAATGATTTCATGTATCTTGAAGGTTTAAAGCACAATTTTTTAAGTGTGAGTCAAATGTGTAAGAATAGTTATAAGCTCACATTTGAATCATAAGTTTTCAAAACTAGACAGAATGGAAATATATTTGCACAAGGATTGAGAACTGACTGCAATATTTACAACCTTGTTGAAGTAAAAGGCCAAAGTTGTTTGATTGGAAAAGCTAATGAAAGTTGGTTATGGCATAGAATATTAGGCCATACAAACTTTGACAACTTGGTAAAATTTAGTTTGATAGGTTTGGTCAGACATATGCCTAAGGTAACAAATCCTACATACATCATATGTAAAGAGTGGCAACAGGGAAAGCAAACAAATACTAGCTTTCCAACTAAAGAATACTCAACTACTAAGCCTTTATAGCTAGTTCATACTGACTTATGTGGACCCACAAGAACGAGAGGTCTAAAAGAAGAAAGATACTTTATGTCGCTAATAGATGATTATACAAGGATGACATGGGTGACATTTATGAGGGACAAGTCAAAAGCATTTGAGAGATTCAAAATATTCAGAAAGATGGTTGAGAAGGAGATATGAAGGAGGATCAAATAATTAAGGTCAGATAGAGTAGGATGATTCACATCTGGTGAATTTTTTTATTACTATGAGGCGCATGGAATTAAGAGATAATATTCAACGCCAAGAACTCCATGACAAAAAAATGGAGTGGTAGAGAGGAAGAATAGAGTTGGGAAAGACATGGCTAGAACAATGTTAAAAGAAGCCACATTAATTGATATGTTCTGGAGAGAAGCAATACATATTGGAATATACATTTTGAAGAGTTCAAATCCGAGTACATAGTGATAATACTCCCTATGAATTGTGGTATGATAGACCCGCATTTGTGAAATACTTTAAAGTATTTCGAAGTAAGTGCTACATCAAAAGAGAACATGAAAACTTGGGAAAGTTTGAATCAAGAAGTGATGAATGAATATTCTTAGGATATTCCACTCAAAGTAAAGCCTACAAATGCTATAACAAAAGTCTAGACAAGATTATGGAAAGCATCAATGTGAAGATTGATGAAAGTATAAAATGTATCAAGTCTAATCAAGATAGTTTTGATGATGCATCAGACTGTGAAGAAAATGTAGCAAATGGTGATGAAGAACCTAAGGAAATAGAAGTTGAGAAGGCCACTACAAAGTATGTTCAAAAGGACCATCTAGTAGATCAGGTAATTGGGGATAAAAATGAAGAAGTTCAGACCAACAGGGGATTTGCAAAGAGTTCAAAGAAAATGTAAATTTTTCTCTCCTATCTCAAATTGAACCAAAGAGTTTATCTAAAGATAGAAAGGATGGGAGTTGGATAGAAGCCATGAAAGATTCCAATTAAACTAAATTGAAAATAACAAAACATCAGAACTGGTTCCTAGGCCCCCAAGAAAAAATGTGATTAGCACCAAGTGGGTGTTTAAAAACAAGCTAAGCAAAGACAAAATAGTGGCAAGAAACAAAGCAAGATTAGTGTGCAAAGGGTATGCACAAGTTGAAGGCATCGATTTTGAAGAGACATTTGCACCTGTAGTAAGGCTAGAAGCAATCAAAATGTTTCTTGCATTTTTAGTGCATAAAAGATTAAAAGTATATTAGATGGACATTAAATCTACATTTTTGAATGGAAACCTAGAAGAGGAAGTCTACATAGAAGAACCAAAAGGTTTTCAGCTATCAGGGGATGATGATTATGTTTACAGATTGAGAAAGGCCTTATATGGTCTAAAACAATCACCTAAATCATCGTATTCAAGATTAAATCATTATTTGCAACAAGGATTCAAAAAGGGATGTGCAGACAGTAACCTATATTTCAAATCTAAAGGTGAGCACATGATTATAGTTGTTGTTTATGTTGATGACATCATTTTTGGTGGTAGCAATGATAAACTGTGTAAAATATTTTCCACAAACATGCAAGATGAATTTGAGATGTCAATGTTAGGAGAATTGTCTTTTTTTCTTAGTTGGGTATGTGTAGGATCATGATGGGCTAGAAAGTGGTGATATGGTGGGTATGTGTAAGGTATGTGGTTGAAAATTTTGTTTTACCCAAAATTGATGAAATGAAAAGTGTTTTTAAAGGAGATTCCTAGCTTTCCACCGATATAAATTATGCTTTAATTTGAATTTAATAAATAATTATAATTCATTTTCTATTTGAATTATGACTAAAGTCCTAATTGATAGGCTAATTGAAAGATATCTATAGTTTTCAAATGGTATCACATTTTTTGAATTTGAAACATGTGTCACATTCTATACTTTGCATAATATAGGATTAAAAATAATTAATTTCATGAATTTTTGACCAAGTTAAGGTGGTCAGACATACGATTTTTTATATTTTTTAAAAGTGGTAATAAAAAAATCAATTAACATTTACTTGGAAAAATTACAAAAAATATGCATCACATTGAGACATGAGTCCTCTACTTATATCTAAAATCTTATAAAAAAATATTATCATTTTATTGTGGTTAGGGTAGTCAGACAAACACCTAATTCTAAACCTAGTAGTTTAGAAATTACATTTAATTTTCTATAGATTCTATTCTTACATATTTTTGAAATAATATAGATAACTTATTCAATTTTTTATGTTAAGTTGCTTAACTCTGATTTTTATGAATTTTCATCACCACTTAAGGGCCTATTTTTTCCATGATGATCCTGCTTATACCAATTTTGCAAATTGTAGAAACTGATAATGGAACATTCATATCTCAAACCAAGTATGCTAAGGAAATTCTCATGAAATTTGGCACGGAAGACAACAGACCAGTCAGTACCCCCATGATAATTGGCTGCAAGTTAAGCAAAACAAATGAATCACCTGAGGAAAATCAGACATTGTATAGGTCAATGATTAGAAATTTGTTGTATTTAACTACATCAAGGCTAGACATTATGCAAGTAGTATATTTAGTGGAAATAGTTTAGGTAGAACCTGGAGAGTCACATGTCATTGTAGTAAAAAATAATTTTTAGATACATCAAGAGTATTGTTGACTATGGACTATGGTATTCCAAGAGAAAGGACTTTTTTTAACTGCATGTACAGATGTTGATTGGCCAGGAAGTGTGGATGATAGGAGAAGCACTAGTGGAGGAGAATTCTTCTTGGGAAATAAGTTAGTTTCTTGGATGAGCAAGAAGAAATAATTAGTCACTCTATCCCCTGCTGAAGCAGAGTATGTGGCAACAACAACATGTACTCAAGTCTGATGGATGAATCAAACACTTAAGGACATTAAGGTGGAATACAAAGATCCTATCTCAATTCTTTGCAAAAATTCAAGTACCATAAACATGTCAAAGAATCTTGTGATGCACACTAGAACAAAGAACATATTTACTAAGTATCACTTCATAAGAGAGAAGGTTGCAGATAAGGAAGTCAACATGGAATATGCTTAATTTTCTATAGATTCTATTCTTACATATTTTTGAAATAATATAGATAACTTATTCAATTTTTTATGTTAAGTTGCTTAACTCTGATTTTTATGAATTTTCATCACCACTTAAGGGCCTATTTTTTCCATGATGATCCTGCTTATACCAATTTTGCAAATTGTAGAAACTGATAATGGAACATTCATATCTCAAACCAAGTATGCTAAGGAAATTCTCATGAAATTTGGCACGGAAGACAACAGACCAGTCAGTACCCCCATGATAATTGGCTGCAAGTTAAGCAAAACAAATGAATCACCTGAGGAAAATCAGACATTGTATAGGTCAATGATTAGAAATTTGTTGTATTTAACTACATCAAGGCTAGACATTATGCAAGTAGTATATTTAGTGGAAATAGTTTAGGTAGAACCTGGAGAGTCACATGTCATTGTAGTAAAAAATAATTTTTAGATACATCAAGAGTATTGTTGACTATGGACTATGGTATTCCAAGAGAAAGGACTTTTTTTAACTGCATGTACAGATGTTGATTGGCCAGGAAGTGTGGATGATAGGAGAAGCACTAGTGGAGGAGAATTCTTCTTGGGAAATAAGTTAGTTTCTTGGATGAGCAAGAAGAAATAATTAGTCACTCTATCCCCTGCTGAAGCAGAGTATGTGGCAACAACAACATGTACTCAAGTCTGATGGATGAATCAAACACTTAAGGACATTAAGGTGGAATACAAAGATCCTATCTCAATTCTTTGCAAAAATTCAAGTACCATAAACATGTCAAAGAATCTTGTGATGCACACTAGAACAAAGAACATATTTACTAAGTATCACTTCATAAGAGAGAAGGTTGCAGATAAGGAAGTCAACATGGAATATGCTCCCACCAAAGAACAAGTAACTGCTATTTTCATGAAGCCTCTTCCCAAGGAACAATTTGAATATCTGAGGAAAAAATTGGGAGTCATTTCTCCCACATCATATCACTAGTCTCTAGTGATGGGGAATATTTCTAGGGAGAATTTCATCCATATCTCAATCATCCCTAGAAATAGACAGGATAGGTCAATTCAAGTATCAGTGGTTTTACAAATTTCTAATGCATTGATGGTTGTATTATTCCAGATTTCCATCTTCTCTTTGAATTTCCTTTCAAAGGGAGAGTAATGTGCTAGGGGGAGTCTACCCTTTTCCATTGATGTCAAATGGGGAGAAGATCATGAAAAAATTCTCATTTGAGCATGATATGCACATCAAAGGAAGAGCATTTCTTTATGTGTCCAATTGGTGTAGAACTCAAATAGTTACATATCTCAATTGTTTTCGAATGGTATCAAACCATTTCAACCAATTCATATCAACACTTAGCTTTTTCATCAATGAAAAAGTGGGAGATTGTTTGAATATTGTTGTCATTGATGTCAAAAGGGGATTGGGAGTGAGATGGAACTGATCATAGCAAGGGAATTATGCCATTGATTCCTAATAAGGAACATGGAATGCTAAGGATCTGATTCTCAAAAGATATGCAGATTGAAAAATTTGCTCAGTATTTTGCATTGTTGTCATGAAATTACAAGATATTCTTCCAAGCAACTTAAGTGAAATCAAAGACTGGATCTGATATGGGATTTCTAAGAGCTTCTCAGAAATGTGATGAGCAGGTCTAGAGGATGTATAATACTCTCATAAATGAATTATGTTTCCTCTCGCCCAAAATTAGGGTTTACTAGATAAACCCTAGGGTTGCAGTCGTGGGTGTAAAAGGGTTTTCTAATTTATTATTGACTGCTTGTAGTAGGTTGCAAGTAGTTTAAGTTACTACTTAATCCTTTGAAGTCATTTGGGGAACTGGCTCCTTCAGCTTGCATTTACCAGCCAAAAAAATATTTGGTGTGTTTAATATTTCCTAAGTATCATACAAATATTTCCCTTTAGTGAGATCAATGGTGATAGTCAAGGTGGCAAGATCTAATGGTTCTTTCCAAGTCCGCTGAGTTTTCTGTGGGTCCTAGCTGAGTCCCGCGGAGTTACAAGAGTGATGGAGATTAATTCACAATGGATGGATGGTGACCATTGATGGAGATGGTTGGACCTACGAAAGTAGCACATGATGACACTAGAAAAAGTAAGGTGGGACCTAATAGGCTGATGATGGAGTTTGGTGATGTGTGATGAAAAATTATGAAGGATGACTTGAATGGTACACTAACTCACATCGTTGTTGTGAATGGTGTGGTGATGATGTGGATGAAAAATGGAAACAACCCACAAGCCCTACAAAGCTTGTGTGGGCCCGTTATCAGAGCTTGTGGGATAACATTATTTGGACACGTGTCTTGGTGGGTCCTACATATGGAAAGTGGTGTATGAAGGAGATCAGTGACATAGAATTGAATGGAAACATATATAATGGTGATCATTAGTTAGTGAAGATCAACGATGCACATTTAAAGAAGACAATCTAACAGTTATGTTTCAAAAGGTGCCTAGATGAATAGAGAGCCAATGGATCATGGTGTGAAGAAAGAGATTGACTGTCCAAATTCAAAGATGAAGATCTCAAATGGCTAAGTTAGCATGAATAGGTTTTGATTGGTAACCGACATAGGAGGAAGAATTAATGGGTCCAACTACACCTGTGACCAATATCAATGAATATTTGATCTTCCAGGTGGCAATACAGACTGTAGAAGTGATCAAGATCAAATCTCATCATGATGACAAGAGAATAAATTTAATGCATATTAGATTATATGGTTTATAGAGAGCTAATTTTGGAAAATTCTCTATATTAGAAATTAATGTGGAAGCGGCTCAATGTAGAGGTAGAGTGACAATGGAAATAACTGATAGACTCTATCAGATTAGTTGGGAAATGGTGCAAGGATCAAGGTGAACTAGCAAGTAAGGGAAACCATAACATGATGTGGGAGATAATCTAGATGATGTAGTGGATTCAAAGGTAGTAATTGTAGGTTGGTGAAGAAAGAAGACACTATGGTATTGTAAAAAAGAATGTTTGAATATAGAAGTGATGTGTTGAGTAAGAAGTTAGGTAGTGAACAAAGTGTTAAATAGAGAGATGTACAACTGAATATGTAATAGAGAAGTGAGGAAAGAGTAAGAGAGAGTGTAGAGCAGAGGGGAGGTGTTTCAGTAAGTGTGTCAATGTATTGTATATATTGATGCATCTTAGGTTTATGTAGAACCATTTGTATGCATATTTGATATTTAAGTTTTGTAAGAGGTTGTAGCCTCAAGTGTATTAATTTGGTGCTCAGAGTAGGGTATTGGTGTCTCCTTGGATTTGGTGCTCCTAAATCAAGGAGTTGATACTTCCTTGGGTTGCTTCCCTAGAATATTGTAACTGAACTTCATAGCTTGTGAGTTTGGTGTTGGTACTACAAACATGTACCCTGTTTGCTAAGCTTTTCCAATTGCACTTAGTAGATTTGGACCAACATTGGAATGCTTTCAGGTTGTGGGTAACCTAATTGAAAGCGGACCTCCAGATTGTGGGTTGGCTTCCCCATTTGATATCACTTAACTATTGAATTTTTGAGATAAGCGTAAGGATTGCATGAAAATAAATCTAATTCTAAAAAAAACCTAAAGTGATGCACAAAAACAACATAGACCTATTAACAACTTATCATATTTGAATTAATATCACAAAGTTGGACTTACACAACTCACTTGATAATGCAGTTTGCATAAATATTTCATAAGAAGGTCTATAAATAATGCTACTAAAAGGAAAATAGAAATTTCACAATTAACAGCACCACTAACAACACAACTTACAACCTACAAACATACACCTTCTACTAAATAGATGCATAACATGAGACAAGCTTGCAAGGAAAGGATAGAATTCACAAAATAAGTTGATAAATCAGTAACAACATACATGAGAAATAGGAAATGAGAAGGTAAAAGTGCTCTACTTTATCAATTCAAAGTTCTTACTATATATTAGGTTTCTTTGAGTTACAATGCAACTTCATGAAAAAATAACTCCAAGATAGTAGCTATCATCCTACTGAAAAAGATAGAACTCCTAAAATGTTAAAAAATGAACATACTTAACCAACACCCACCAAAACCTCCCACACATTTGCTTCTAGAAGATTATCCTCGGATAAAATAGAAATGGCTCCAAAAGAACCTTCTAGAGGTCTCTATAATGCCCTCTACATAGAGAAAAAACAAGCTAAGTCAATAGTCATCCCAAAAGTGTGACAAATATACCTCTAGCTGGCCTCATTCTTCACCAAAATAGTCTAAACAACATCTCACACTTCCCACACCTCTGCAAGTCATAATTGGTCCTATTTCAACACTTGACTATATTCTCCATCATGCAGTATGTGTGTTTTTGAAAACACATGGCCTTTTAAAGCATTGAAGATAGTGAATTTGTTAAGTGATTTATAAAACACCACTTAGCAAAACACTTTATAATTGAGCATAAATCAAAGGGCCCCACCATATTTTTGTGTTACATTAGCATTAAAAGGCACAATAAAAGTGATTTTAAAATCACTTACATGATATTTTCAAACATGGAATAAAATGTAACATCAAATGTTATGGAAAAAGCTCTCAAAAAGCCTCTAAGGAATTTGACCATCAACTTACCATATTCTGCATTCTCCCACACATGTCATACTTCATTGGTTTGCAAAGGCATATAGTATCAATAGCACTTGGCTCATAAGGCTGACCTCCAAGACTCTTGGAAAGCATATTCCACCATGGTATTGGCAAAAGAAAGGAATCACTTAAGGGTCTCATGGAAACACAATGCATTGCACACCTTAGCATAAGTTAAAATAACATAAGGCATAAAATTCCTAGGTGATTACACATGGAATATTGAAGACTTAGAAAACCTTTAAGGAATGGGGAAAAGAAATAAACGCATAGAAAAAAATGCCTAAGGCAATAGTATGTGATTTTCGGCCCCCATCATATTTCACATGACTTTGATTTTAAAAGAAAGGATAAAATATCCCATTGAAATGCAAATAATAGAGTCAAACCCTAATGATAATATTTGAATGATGCAAAAAACATCATCATTTGGTCGCTTGGAAGAATCTAGAAACATGATGGTCTATCGCTAGGGTTTGAGCAAACACAAGAAAAATGATGTCGACACTAATTTTTTCAGTTGGTTTTTGACATTCTTTGCATAAAAACACCATGGGGAACTTAGGTAATTGTGTCTTCTTGACATAAGCCTACATTTTTTTGACTTAGAGGCAGTTTCTTTGGACTCACAGGCTGCGGCCATGAACAAACTTTTAACTTATATTTTTCATTTGTTCTTTCTCTGTTGTTGTCTCACCCTTTCAGTTGCCATGAAAAGCTGAAAAACTTGAATGAAGCTTACTGTGCGACAAAAATCTTGCCAAAATGTGGAGATGAATGAGATAGCTTTAGGTAAACATTCAATAGACTCCATTTTCTGAATTTGAGCAATAAAGACCTCGTGCTTTGTTTCTTTCTTGAGAATAAAGGGTGGAGCTTGTTTCCTTTTTGTTGTTTAAAAAGGACACTCCATTTCTTTTACTAGTTGCTTCATGACAAGATAGACCCTTTGGCTGTGGCCATGGAAAGAATAGACGGTTTTTTCTTTCAAAATTTCAACTTTTTGCAATGTGTAAAATTAACCCAAATGGGTTCTTTGTGTTGTAGACAAAAGGCCACCTCTCAGCCACGACTTATAACATAATGAGATTTGGCACCATGCTTCTAGTTTGCTCTTTGAAAGATCTCAAATGCCTTTTGAAAGACTCTATGTTTGATTTTTTCTTGAACCCCAAGTGGGTTATTGACTTGGTGCAGAGAAACATGCCTTTGGTCACACCCAATAAGGAATAAAATGGCTTTCATCACAATGTTGTATTTCCATTCCAACCTAGAAGGCTTCCTTTCTATTTTTCATTGTATTTGCAGATTTTGATAGAGCCTAGCTGGGTTATTCTTATTTCATGAAGAAACTCAAAATCTCTTGTATAAAATGCAAATGGGTCCTTTAAATGCACTCCATTTTCTGAATTTGTAGCAATGTTGCCTTAGACTTGAACCCCCAGGTGGGTTTTGCAAATTTTCTTTGACAAGTTTAGACTTGTTACAAAATGTAGATGATTTAGTAAATTCTTTCACCTTTCTGTTGTTTAGACATCTGGGTACATGGTATCTTCATTTTCTTGGCCTCAATAAAAGATGCATTATTCTGAAGTTTCAGCTTCACTTAATCTGTAGATACATAATCATTTGAATGATCTTTCTTTTTCTGGAACAAACTAAGATAATTACCTTAGTAATAGAGTATGGAATAAGGTCCTTTTGAGCTCAAGAAGTGGAACATTGTGAGACTTGCATTAAATTTCAAATAGTGCCTTTACATTGCTACATGTTGGACCATATTTCGTACAAGTTGTTTGGCTTTACTCAAGACCTTGCATAACCTCTTCTAAAAAAGCTATGTTTGATTCTTGAACATGATTTAGGAGGGCTTCAGAAACCTTAATGAGCAATCAAATTCTTCATTACTGTAGAATGTTCTCCTTTATAATTTTTGCATTTGCCTTTTCAGTTTGTTGATATTCATTTGGCTGGCTCTCAAGTTCAAAAATTATGCTGAAAATTTGTTCATTTTGCTTTTGTAAGTGAAGTAAATGGATTACCAATGCTTCCATGTTCTCACTCCACTTCAAATATTTGCATGTTTTACCATCTTCCTATGTAGTTTAAAGCCTTTGAAAGGGATTCAAAATTCTATTGAATTGACAGTCCAATAAACTCCAAGGTTATTGTTCTTGGGCTTACACATTTCATGTCACTTATCTTAGATACAATGTTGACTATATTATGCTTTGATTGAAATTTCCTATCACTGTGCTTCCCATACCTCTATGATCTAAGGAGAAGACCACCTATATGCTACTACAGTCCTCAAAAAGATGGAAAAGGAAATAGTAACAAAATAGACTTTTCCACTAAGAAACGGACCTTTGACTCAAAGGGGAGACCTAAGATCAGACCCGTAGATCATGGAGCAAGAATATGTAGATGATATTTGAACTCACAATGTTGTTCTTGTACTCTCCACTATCATGGACCATGGCTTGGGTCTTGTCTCTTCATGATGGCTTGTCAATGCACACATTCAACCCCTATGAAAATAATGAACTCTCCCCTTTGAATCCTTTATAGGAAATACCATCATTGACTAAAACTTATTGAAAGTACCTTGTCCGCTACAATATCCCTATCCTTTGTAACTGTTTCATATGCATTTACATGAATATACCTTGCTTTTCTACTGGTTAAGTAAGATCAATGTTGTCCTTGTAACACTGCCTCCTGATGCAACTACTCCTCAAGAATTTTTCTTTTCCTTATAAACTCTACCATGAGCGATAATGTCACAAAATCACCCACACCACAAACACCCTATGACATGCACACCACTTAGGCTGCTAAAACATAATCATGAAGGATTTGTCCCTACCATTAGATTGCATCTAAAGGACTGCTCTAGTGACATATCATGGATTGTACCTTCGAGTTACTACTGTATACACATGACTATCCACTACAAAAAATATCTTCATAAATGGTTGTTTTCTTATTGAGTTCTCATTCAATTATCATGTAACTGTAAACTATTGTAGATGGTTGTCTCATTTGAATGTAATCTTGAACTTACAAGGACTGTTGTGGTGACTATGTTTTCAACTAATTGACATGTCAAGAATACAAGAGCACATCTTGTTGCATGTTTACTTGATTAAAGTTTGAGCACTCAATGATTTTGTAATGTATTGAAGTCATTGCTTTTAATGTAAAGGAACCTACTGTGATTTACAAGTACAAACTATATTAAATGTACTATATTAATTTATGTCATGTGACTCCTTACAATAATTTAGTCTGTGTTGCTTGCTTGCATGCCTTAACTATCCATTTGAAGTTGTCCATTCTTTTTCCTTGAGTGACATTCGTCACTCTCTATCATGACATTGTCCACTTATCCTTGCATGCTATGATGTTCATAACACCTGTGAATACATCTTTTAATGAAGCTTCTGACCACCATTTCAGAGTCATGGCCTGCTCATTGCATTTTGGCAATTTTTGATAACCCTAACTCGAAACCCATAAAGCTCCTCTTGCTACCTCGTAGCATGTACTCAACATTGCAGCCCCTTCATGAGACGTAGCATGATTTTCTGCTTTCCTTGTACTTGTATCATGACCTTGGCTTCCAAAAGGAGACCCCACCCAAATCATGATCGTTTAATTGTCATTTGTAAATTGCCATTTCTCGTATGTAATCATGATCCATGTTGGATCAGTCATGATGACCAAAAACCCTTCATGAAATATTATGAACATAGCAATTATATATTGATTACATCATATAAGGGTTTCATTGTTGTCATAACCTTCCTGTAATGGCATATTCATGGTATTGACATATCTGTTGCTCACTACTAAGGTATCATCACCTAGAAAAAGTAGAAAGGCTCACTATTAGGTGGCTCACTACCATGGCAAAATAAGATAGAAGAAGATTGTTAGAAAGAGATTCACTATCTCAAGGCAAAATGAGTAATCAACCAATGAAAATTTGCACAATCGCCGACCATCATGTTGGTGCTTTTTCCAGTACACCCTTAGAACTCTCTAAAGAGTATCCAACACCTATAATAAAAAATTCTTAAGAGGAATGGCCAACTTAATGAGTGAAAACTTTGAAGATTTTCACTCCTTCACTTCAAGCTCTGTGGGACCTAGTAGGGTGTTCCTAATTGTGTTTCATTTGATTATCTTAATGAATAACATATCAAATCATAGATCGGTTCCTACGAGGGGTAAATAACACAATTCACTCAAAGGTAGGCTAATATTTAAGAAAATAACTGTTAATTCACTAGGAACAAGGAAATCCTTCAAATACATGTCTCATGGTTAACAAATTTTAAGTGATGTATGTTCTAATCTTGAATCCATGATCTGGTATACTATTATTATCCTTCAAATTACAAATACCTTTAGCAAATAGATTAGTGTGTCATCAATTGGGAAATGGAGTCACACATCTGACAATCAATAATGTAGAAATTCTTTATTTCTGACAATTTTAGACTATTTTCATAATGCCTTACATTATGAAAACTCATTGTACCTAAAGCATTAATTCTTACCAGATCTTTTATAAATCCTCACAAATTCATGACCTCATTAAAGCATTTAATTGATTCTTTGAACCAAAGAAGAAATAAGGGCATACATTTAAACAAAGTATTTGACAATGAACATAATATTCTTGATATTTCATTAAAAATTTGAAAAAATGATTTACAAAAGGAGAGTAGATGCTTTATGCATAATATTTGTTTCTATATCAATAATTTCTATAAAACTATTTTAAGATTTACATATGTATAACTCAAAGGCAAGACAATTCAACTATTCTATTCATTGATATTCCTCCTAATTTCTATCCTTTGTGTATGTTGGAATCAAAGATTCAAAAAGCCAAAAACCTTGCAAATGACCCATGACATCCCTTTTATAATGCTAGGGAGAAAAAAAGCTTCCGGATCAAAATGCAAATTACATTTCAAGAATGTTTCATTTCAACTTGAATTTGGGTTGCATTTCAAAATTCCCCACATGTTGAATCTATAGTCACATGTTGAAAATAGGGAAGCAAAAACTATAACCACCATCAAAAAGGGAAATGCAAAGTGCCACAAAAATTCCCTTTAGCCACTAGCTAGGCCATATATCCATCTTCCATGTCGCCAAGAAATTGCACAATCAACATAAAGACCCCAAAAAATAGTACCACCCATGAAGAATAGGAGCAACCACCACAGTAATTTATCAAACAACACAAAATTTACCATCCACAGACCACTTCTTTATCAACTAGAAAACCTACCACTAGAAACATCAAGCCCATAGTACATGCACCTACTTCACATCATTACAAGAGATGGAGAAGAAACTTCTACTCCTTCCTCGTCCTTATCCTTTCTAGGCACAGAACCATCTTGCCCACTTGGAGTCCTACCAACCAACGGTGGAATGGACAACATCTCCCTTGGGACTGCAACTTGTCCCATCGTCATGAGGTACTATTGATAGCTAGAGTTCGTCTATGTTTCACTTTATAATGCCCTATCAGTGACATCAATTGGTGAATTATGTTGTCCAAAGGAACCGTGTCCATACAAACCTTCCTACAAGCTCTGAAAGTGAACTGTGCAGTTTCCTTACCCTTCTCCTTCATCTTCTCAGTAGCAATTCCTTAGTATTGTAGCCTCCTGCTACATCTGTAGTGAACACTCACATTCCTTTTTAGTAGGGGATTTCTCTTATGCAGTTGGAGCATGTTCACTCATCTCATTCCTAGAAGCATCATCAGGAAACATCTGTGTGTTGAGTCTAGATGACCTCCTTATAGGTACCTCAAACTTGCTTGAATTACTCATTTTTAATGCCTAGTAATCACTCAAGGTCACAATTGAGAACTCCTCACTCTGTAAAAATTTAGAAGGATGCTAAATACTAAATGCAATGGTGAGAGTGACAACCACTTCATCCATATTTATCAAGAAATTCTGGTGATGTTTTCTCATCAGTGTTGGTGTCACACGCTCAAGGGATTAATTAATGGCTAGGATCAATCTCTTCACCATTAACAACCCAAGTACTTGGAGATTTGCAAATCACTCCACATAATGGATTGGAATTAATTCCTCGCACACACAAGGACTTGATTTGATCATTTCTGAAGAGAGAGCACCATTAATGCTTTAATGGTTGTAGAACAAAAATGGCTATCACATGCATGCATTGTTGATTTTGAATATAAGCCATTGATCTAGGAGTGAGAAGGATAATTAAGCAGCTCAAATACGGTCAAATCAGGTTTGAAAACCTAGAACCATAGCTCATCACCCTTTGGCCAATAAGAAAAAATTGACTAGGTGCCAAGTCACTCATCCCCCAAGATCCACTTTTCTCTGCACTATGGTCGAGAACACTCTGTGTCCTCATTTCATGCACCTCACAAGTTGTTGGGCAAGCATTAATCATGTACCATGAGGTATGCCATGAACGGAAGGGATTAAATCACAATCCATCATTATAGTCATTGATTTTATCTCCATCAGTTATCAGACACCAATACAAGGGTTGGAATCTATATGGAAAGGACACATGTTAGCATCTTGCAGACCTCACACGCTTCAAGATGACTCGGGTATGTGCAGGATCATGATGGAAAAAATAGGCCCTTAAGTGGATAAAAATTTAGAAAAATCAAAGTTAGGGAACTTGACATAAAAATTTAAATAAGTTATCTATATTATTTCAAAAATATGCAAGAATAGAATCTGTAGAAAAGTGAATATAGTTTCCAAACTACTAGGTTTGTTTAAGAAAAAAAAATGTATTTGCTGAAAATTTGAAATTTCAATGCAGTAGTACTTAAATTTCAGGCAAAAAATAAGTAGTTGTTTGTCTGACCACCCTAACCACAATAAAATGATAATATTTTTTTATAATATTTTAGATATAAGTAGAGGACTCATGTCCTGATGTGATGCATTACTTTTTGTAATTTTTTTCCAAGTAAATAATTAATTATGAATTTTTTATTGCAAATTTTAAAAAATATAAAAAACTTGTATGTCTGACCACCTTAACTTGGTCAAAACTTCATGAAATTCAAATTTTCCTTTTTAATCCTATAGTATGCAAAGCATATAATGTGATGCATGTTTTGGATTCAAAAAATGTGATACCGTTTGAAATCTATAGATGTTTTTCAATCAGCCTATCAATTAGGACTTTAGTGGTAATTGAAATAGAAAATGAATAATAATTACTTATTAAATTCGAAGTAAAGCATAATTTATATTTGGGGAAAGTTGAGAATCTTCTTTAAAAACCCTTTTCATTTCATCAATTTTGGGTAAGAAAAAAGTTGTCGGCTACATACCCATCATATTGCCACTTTTTGGCCCATCATGATCCTGAACATACCCACTCTTCATCAATTCCTACGTAGTGTGCAATGGGTGGAAGAGAGTTAATCCTCAAATCCAATGGTTCATGTTCTTGCACACATTTAAACGTTAGTCATAAAAAGGGGGCCATAACTAGGCCAACAATGATAAAACCCTTAAAGGTGCTAATTTAAGATTCTTTAAACATTATTTTCCTGATTTAGGGAAAATTTGGCATAGGATGAAATTCATGGTGACCATTTACATCCTAATTGAAGGGGTAAGTAACCTGACATGTTTGAAGGCTTAGGTTATGACTTACATAACTGGCAATTGGTAGGAACAAGTCACTGCAAGATTATAACAATGGAAGGTTTTTGGGATATGATGTTTATAAAGTTAAGGCTTGCAAACCAAAACAAATGGCCAAACCTAGGCTACAAAACATTGGAAATTCATAATCCAAGTATGATTTTCTCAGAACCTTGCAATATTTTAAAACCTCCATCAGTGCCTTATGATCGAGGGCGTATACCCTAATGGGTATAGTGAGAATCCAGATCTTAGGTTGAAGCAGACCAGGGTAGAAACACAAAAAACTAGGAGCTTTCTCAGACAAAGCAAGCAGACGCAACAAAAAGAAAACACACCAAGCCAAACTTATGTACACTATTTACAAAATTATACAATGCCATTTATTTAGAAGCCCCTTTTAAAAAATTGGCTTTGATCTTCAAATTGGAGGCCTATGGCCCCCCAAAATTCAAAACTAATTCTTTCCTCTATCAAAATCTTTGCCCTACTATGATGGTAGTGGATCAACTTATACATTGTGTAATTCCAAGCAACTAGCATCATCTATTCCACTTAATACAATGTTGCCCCATTCATTAGCCTTTTCCACCAGAGGCTCATCAAATTGAAGTGGGAAAATAAAATATTCATACTCCATATTGTCATGAATTACATCATCAAATTCAATTTTTTCATCAAATTAGAATCCTTCATAAAAACTCTAGCTCATACTTGGCCAATCCTTAACAAGATCAAGGAAGACAAATATAGAATCAGGCATACCTTCAATTTGCTTTTCAAGAGTGGTGTCCTAATGGGATGGTAAGAGCTCCATGAAAAGATCCAAAAGATAGGAAGTATTTGTAAAGAACTCAAGTGCAGCTTCATACCGATTAACATCATACCTCTAATTGTCCACACCTTTGAATTGTTCTTCACATGGAGAAAATAATACTACAATGCTAACATGCTCTGCAAATTCATCAAATCACTCCTTCTCATCAATACATAATGATGTTGCTCCAATATCAATGCATTCATCCTAGTGTACCATATGACCAACCAAGAATGGGCTTCCTTCTTTGTTACTGCCAATATCATCTTGTGGAACATGGGTGGTTGACACTACAACCATGTTTTCAAGCACATGACCAAGTACCATGGGAAAATTAGCATAATCATCTACATCCCCCTTAATAGTACTGAATTCAAGACTATCATTATAGTCTTCAACTTCTTCACCATGTGAGCAATTATCACATTCAAATATCAGCAAATCTGAATTACACTCTTGGTGTTTACCATGTGCAATTTTCTCATTCACATGTTGGCAAGTTAATTTACCAACATTTGTGCCACCACATTCCCCATACAACTAATAAGTTGCTAAATCAGATTTGACACCTTCAAAGGAAAAGCCACAGATCTCAATATCAACTTGGATCTTGTTTGTACCTTCTTCAAGATATTCACTAGTAGTATTTTCCACACACTCATCAGAATCCTCCTCAAAGAGTGGATTTCTCCTACAATAGTAGGAGTCATTATTTATAACCTCATCTTCTAGTGATGATTCATCAAATAAGGGATTGTGCCATAACTTCATGGTTGTCACATATACCCCTGCCTTTTTAACATGAGGATCTCAATCTGTAAGATCATCAATGCTTTCAAAATTAGTATAACCACTTGAGGAGCAAAGAGAGACATTTTCAACATCCTCTTCATCATTTGTATTTAAAACTATTGATCCACATTCAAAGAATTCTACACATGAAGAGAATTGTTCACCTCTAAGAAAAGGAATTCTTTTTGAGCTATCAATATGTACACTACTAGAGGCAAGAGACTCAACTTCAATATCAGAAGAAGAATTTTAACCAATAGAGGATCAACAAAGTTCAATTTCATCACCTTGGTCATGGATTTGTGCATCATCATCACTGCTTACATGAGGATGTGGGACTCCTCTTTGCATTCCTTGTATTTTTTTGTGGTATAAGACATCCCAAGGAAAAAATCCATGCACTATTTCCTTGTCCTCATACTCTACATCTTCATCCCCATCACTGCTGGAAGAATCTCCCTCAATGTTACTTGTGAAATGACAAAAGTCATTAACTAGCTATGGACACTCTGATACATCTATTTGATTTGATAATACTGACCTTTTCTTTTCCTCATCATGAAAACTACTGGTAGCACTCTAAAGTGAAACTTGTCTTGTGTATTCATCCTTAGCTTCCTCTATAACCCTTATCCAATTAACTACTTGGCTCAAGTTGTGAGGTTTCAATTCCTTCAGTAAAGTTCTTAATCCTGATTGATACATGTCACAAAACAAATCAATACATCTGGCTTGATATCCTTAGGTATCTCTAATAAGGTGTCCACAAATCTAGAGAACAAGTCATAGGGTGATTCACTTTGATACCTCTTCATTTCATGTAAGCTCTTAGCTGAGAATACCTGATCAAATTTACCTTTCTCCTATGAGGTTTTATCTTGAGTCTTTGAATAATTCCCACAATGTGACAATGGGGAAACTGGTGTGATAGGATGCTTATCCTCTTGGCTCACACTTCCACTAATTGATCTATAAGCTGCACTGGCATGAAAATGATTAGAATTATCAGCCTTAGCCACTGCAAATTCTTTCATCATTGAATACTTCAAATTGTTTTCAATATCTATTGCCATTTGGTATGCTTGATGCAATGTGTTAGGCTCTTTCTCTCTCAAGAGGAAACTCATCCTTTTATCAAATGCACCTAGATACTCTACTAAATACTTTGCATCATTTGGTCTTATGCTTGTAGGGATCTCTCTTACTACTTTTGAAAATTTGAGATTGAAAGAAGGAACTAACTCATCCCCTTCCTTCTCCATACTCATGAATTTTTGTCTAATTAAGAATAGTTCAACCCTTTCTCAAAATTATTCCATGAACACTGCCTTAAATTTTTTCCATGAATGAATGGAGGAGGTTGGCAGAGAAGAGAACCAATCTCTTACATCTCCCCTCAAGGATTGAACAAATAATTTCATGACAACATCTTTGAAGTCTACTTCATAATCTCCCATCATATCAACAAACTCTTTCATATGTTTGTTTGCTGATTCAGATTTGTCACCATTGAACTTTGGTATCCTATCTTTGACCTTTGGTGGCATAAAATTCCGATAACCACAAATATTGTCAAAACTAATGGCTTTGTACCTCTCAATACTGAAATTCCCTCGTTGTGACAAAGGTTGTCCATTATGCATTTACATCCACACCAGAAATTGCAGCTTGACAGTCCATCCTTCTCCTCAAAAGAGATTTGAAAGAATTTACTATGCAACTACATAATGTACATCAATTCCTCAAGAAACTATGATCCTAAGCATTTACAATGCACAATTTCTACAAATTATGCTTAATATCTCACCATATTTACATGCTTATAACTCACATTTTGAAATGCATGCTAAATTATCTCTAATATTCCCCCATCTAGTGCTAATTCACCTAGTAAGGAATCATTTACAAATTAAGCATGGAAAATTTATTATAATTTTCTATAAACATGATCAATTCTCCTTAAATTCTATGAGAATACCTAAAATTTTGTAGCAGTTGACTATCCTTTTCCTATACATCTATAGATCTGAACATTTGATGTAAGCTTTATCAAGTTCTTTAGTTAGAGTCACCACCTCTTGTCATGGAGGAATGAACTTCAAATTAGATGAAGCTTCTTCAAAAATAGAATATGCTCTGGGATGTCTTCCACAATAGATTCATTTCTAGATCTTTCAAACTTTGCTACAATCAAATCTTCTACCAAGTTCAAGAATTTATCAATATTTGAACAAGATGTTCATATTTACATCACCATTTGACTCTGCAATACAAGTATCTACATTTGAAGAGTGGAGAATTCCCCAGTAGAGTCGCCATTCTATTGGTGTTTTTTCTAGTATACCCTTAGAACTCTCTAAAGAGTATCCAACTCCTATAATCAATAATTCTCAAGAGGAATGGCCAACTTAGTGAGTGAAAGCTTTGAAAATTTTCACTCCTTCACTTTAAGCTCTATGGGACCTAGGAGGGTGTTCCTAATTGTGTTCCATTTGATTATCTTAATGAATAACATATCAAATCAAAAATTAGTTTCTATGAGGGGTAAATAACATAATTCACTCAAATGTAGGCTAATCTTTAAGAAAATAACCATTCTTTCACCAGGAACAGGGAAATCCTTCAAATACATGTTGCATGGTTAATTTTTTTTAAGTGATTTATGTTCTAATCTTGAATCCATGATCTATTATACTATTACTATCTTTCAAATTACAAATAGATTTAGAAAATATATCAGTGTCTCATCAATTGGGCAATGGAGTCACACATCTAACAATCAGTAATGTAGAAGTTCTTTATTTCTGACAATTTTAGACTATTTTCATAATGCCTTACATTATGAAAACTCATTGTACCTAAAGAATTACTTCTTACTAGATCCTTTATAAATCCTCATAAATTCATGACCTCATTAAAGCATTTAATTAATTCTTTGAACCAAAGCAGAGAAAAGGGCATATGTTCAAGCAAAGTATTTGATGATGAACAAAATATTCTTGATATTTCATTCAAAATTTGCAAAATGATACGTGTCACTATTTCACGCACCTCGTAAGTTGTTGGGAACAAATTAATCATGTACTACAAGGTGTGTGATGATTGACAGGGATTACATCACGATCCATCATTATAGCCATCAATTTCACCACCATTGATTATCAGGCATCGGTACAAGGGTTGGGCTCTATACGTCAAGGACACATGTCAACATCTCATGGAATTCATATGATTCTGGATGACTCTTCATCAATTATCATGCAGTATATGATGGGAAACGGGTATTTAATCCTTAAATCCAATGGTTCATGTTCTTGCACACATTTATACATTAGTCATAAAAGGGGGGCCATAACTAGGCCAATGATGATAAGACCCTTAAGGGTGCTAACTTAAATTTCTTTAAACATTATTCACTTAACCTAAGAAAAAATTGGCCTAGGAAGAAATGCATGGTGACCATTTGTCCTAACTAAAGGGGTAAGTAACCTGATGTGTTTGAAGGCTCAAGCTATGACTTACATAACTGGCAACTGGTTGGAACAGGTCACCACAAGATTATAACAATGGAGGGTTTTTGGGATATGATGTTTATGAAGTTAAGGCTTGCAAAACTAGAACAAATGGCAAAACCTAGGTTACAAAACACTGCAAAATCATGATCCAAGTATGATTTTCTTAGAAACCTACAAGATTTTAAAAGCTCCATCACATTGACTCACTACCTTTAGTAACTTCAAGCATGTGTTGCAAATATAGACCCTTATGCTAAATACATTGGATTCATAGGCATTAAAATCACACTTAGGGGTATGTCTGTAGGGATCATGGTATGCCAAAAAGTGCTTAATGTTGGGAATTATGTGGGCGGCGACTTTTTTCACCCAAAATTAATGAAGCGAAAGGGTTTTAGAGGAGATTCTCAGCTTTCCAAAAATATAAATTATGATTTAATTTGAATTTAATAAATAATTGTATTCATTTTCTATTAGAATTATGATAAAATTCCCTGGTAGTGGCTGATTGAAAAACATCTATAACATTCATGGGGTATCCATGTTTTTGGATCAAAGGCATGCGTCATTCTATACTCCTACATGCTATAGGACTAAAAAAAATAAAATTCCATTATGAATTTTTTGACCAAGTTAAAGATTGAATTAGAGACAGAGCGAGTTTATATTTTCTAAAGTTCGTAAATAAAAAATTCATAATTAATTATTTAATTGGAAAAATTACAAAAAATATGCATCACATCCGAACAGGAGTCCTCTACTTATGTCTAAAATATTATAAAAAAATATTATCATTTTATTGTGGTTAGGGTGGTCAGACAGACACCCACTTCTTATTTTTTCCCTAAAATTTAATTACTACT
The DNA here is from genome assembly GCA_007258455.2 of Sequoia sempervirens. NCBI lineage: Eukaryota > Viridiplantae > Streptophyta > Pinopsida > Cupressales > Cupressaceae > Sequoia > Sequoia sempervirens. The sequence continues at coordinate 11,542 of VDFB02357412.1, read as the reverse complement.
ACATTGAAATTTCAAATTTTCACCAAATAGATTTTATTTATTTTAAATAGGCCTAGTATTTTAGAAATTACATTCAATTTTCTACAAATCCTATTAATACATATTTTTGAAATAATATGGGTAACTTTATTCAAATGTTCACGATCAAGTTGCTTATGCTGATTTTCTAAAGTTTTTATAAGAACTTTGTTGACCATGATCACTGCACATACCCTTAGATCACCACACTTGGTCAATTTCACATTCACAAACCTATATATCCACACACATCTTCAATAATTCACCTTTCTTATATACCATCCTTGATCTACACAATCTCAATTTGGCCAACCTTAATGAAATGCATGCACCTAAAATGTGCAACACTAAAATATTTTGGCACCAAAAACCTCCACAGTGGAAAGAAGTGAAGAATGACCATATCAAGGGTCAACTGGGACCCAAATATACATCATCACACTACTCAAAAAATTCAAAATCCATGAGGTACCTCCACAAATAGCACTATAATACTAGGTCATCCAAACCTAAACTAACACTACAAGCAACCACATAAACACTTCTACAAGTCATACAAACACAAAACCACTTTAAAAAATCCATAAAACAACTCAAAATGTTCCAACATCATCAAAATATTATGCAAGTCTTCCAAAACCACCTAAAAATAAGAACACTGTTATTCTATGTAGCCAGACACACTACCACAAAACACAAATTACTAACCTTGCATAGCACCACAGCATTTGAAATTTAAAAGGAAGGAAGTTATAGAAAATATAAGCTTGTTCCCAAATTTGCAAGACAAGAAACAATACTTTGGAGAAATGTGGAGCAATCTCGTTTCTCCTAGACAACCTTGTACACAAACAATCAAACTATCAAACACAACTTTCACTACAGAATGATCTAGAACCGGAAACTCTAGATATAGGACCTCTACACTCCTTTGATCATCATATCCAAATTGTACAAGAATATCTTCAACCATTAAGAAATGTGGAGCATAACACTGAACACACCTCTATTATGCAACACTCTTTTATTCAAATTTTCTCAAAAGTACTTGGAGACCAAGTGAACTAACTACAACTATAACACTTACTCATTCCATATCAATTAAAAAACCAATGAAAACACCATAAAACACACCAACAATCTCCCTAACCAATTTAGGCTACTCAAGCTTCCAAATAACTCTACAACTATACATCTTCCTAACCAAATCAAGCTACTTAGGCTTCCAACAAAGTCTACAACAATATTGTAGGTTGACAACAATGAAAACACCAACAATATTGTGTTGAAATGAATGAAAACATCACAACTCAAACTTCAAACAATCTCCTCCTTTGTCATTGATTGCAACACTAACTTTCTAAAAGATTTGTCAGCTAATATTTAAGAAAGGTGGTGCATCAAAGTACTCCCTTTATTCTAAGGAGCTCTTACTCTTCCACCTCTCTCTTTTACTTCTATTTTAAGGACTTCTTCTCCCCTATCTAAGGATTTATTCATTCTTTGAATTTCCCCCATATTTTCTTCTACATTATGGTTTCTCAACCACTCTAACTTTCTCCAACCAACTTTCTCCATGGGTTTTAAACCAAGTCTCTTCCCCTTTGATATCAATGGAAAAGGGCCATAATCTTATCCAAATCTCCTTCCTACATTGAACTCTTTTTCTCTCCCTCTTTGACAATATTCAAAAGGAAACATCTAAATTATCAGTCCAAGACCAAGGATATACCCCCACTAAGAGGTAGCCTTTAGTATCAGTCCAAGACCAAGGATATATCTTGAAACTCTTCCCAAAAAAAATGCACACATTGATGGATCTACTTGAAAGGAGGGGAAATAACCCCTAAATTTTACTAGAGATACTCAAAATTATCCTTAGGATGAGCCTTTGAGAAAATATATCCAACTTAATCTTTAGTAGGAAAAATCTCTAACTTCACCTCATTCTTTGTAACTTTCTCTCTTAATAAGTGCTACTAGATTGAGATATGTTTTATTCTTGAATGAATTATCGGATTCTTTGAAATATTGATCACTTTTATTATCACATGAGATAGAAATAGGTTCATCATATGATACTATAATATTATTTAATGTTTGCTTCATCCATAAAACCTATGTTTAGCATGATGTTGTTGCAATATACTCTACCTTTATAGTAGATAATTACAATGAATCTGTCTTCTTACTCAGCCATAAGACCAATCCGCTTTTGAGAAAGAAAGCACCACCACTTGTACTTCTTCTTTCATCTGTACAACTAACCCAATCTATATTTTTATATGTATTCAAGGAGAAATCAGTATCCCCAAGATACCACAAACCATAGTCTAGAGTGCCCTTCAAGTATCTTAATACCCTCTTTACTACTACAAAATGAGATTCTCTAGGATCTTCTTGATATCTTTCCACAAGATAAACTACATGCATGATATTTTATCTAGTAGTAGTTAGATATAGCAATCCTCCAATCATTGATCTATACTTACTCGAATCAACCTTAGGAGATTCATTAATTTTTCTCAAATTACAACCAATAACAATAGGGTTACACACTCATTTATAATCCTCCATTCCAAATTTCTTCAACATTTCCTTGACAAATTTTGACTATGAAATGAAAATACCTTTTTCTAGTCAAGTGATTTGTAATCAAAGAAAGAAATTCATCTCCCCAAACATTTAAATCTCAAACTCATTTTGCATCTCATCTAAAAATTTCTTGCACATGTCTTCATTTTCTCCAAAGATAATGTCATCCACATACACTACCACAATCAGAATTTGTTCTCCCTCAACTTTGAATTAAAGATTGTTATCTTCAATACCTTTTTTTAATCCTTGCTACACCAAATACCTATGTAGTCTTGCATACGAAGCTCTAGGATATTTCTTCATTCCATTGAATTTTTTCTTCAATCTACATAACATATCAACAACATTTGATAACTGCAATCCTTCTGACTATTCAATGTATAAATCTTTTTCTAACTCGCAACCCAAGAATGCAAACTTCACATCAATCTAATAAACTTTGAAATCTTTATGTGCTACAAAAACCAAAAACATTTTAGTGTTTTCCATCCTTGCCATTGGATAAATTGTCTCCTCAAAGTCTATTCCTTCTACTTGTGAGTATCCCCTACACACAATTATATCCTTTTTTCTAAAAAAATTTCCATCCCCATTCAACTTGTTCTTGAAAACCCATTTAGTTCCTATAACATTCTCTTTTGCAGGTCTTGGGACTAATTCCAAAGTCTAATTATTGTTTATCTATTCCAATTCCTCTTTCATAGCCTTGATCCAATTCTCCTCTATGCATGCCTCACTCACTATTTTAGGTTCTACCTCTAAAATTAAATATAAATTTATGTATTCCTCTATCATGGCTGCTTTTCTCCATGTTAATACACCTTTTCTCTTATCTCTAATTATTGGATATTCAAAACAATTCTTCTGCACATACTTAGGAGTCTTATGGATCCTTTCCAAAGCTTCTTGCTCTTAAACTATCATCTATTTTTCCTTCTCTTCATCATTTTCTTCTTTACTGCAAGGGGACTCATTAGATTCATATCCTTCTCTCAGTACTGAACTCTACAGTGGTTCTTCATCCACCTTAACATTTTCATTTTCAAAAATATTCTTCAACCTTTTGTTATAGTACCAGTAATCTTTGTTTCTTGTAGAGTACCCAAGAGGATTCCTTCATCAGATCTTGCATCAAACTTTCCTAAGTTTTCATCTCTTCTAATATAAAATTTTCATACAAATAATTTGAAATAATTTATAGTAGGAGGTTTACAATACGATAACTCATAGGGATTCTTTGAATTTTTTAATCTAGCTTGTCCTCTGTTAAGAATACAGTCTGTAGTATGAACAACTTCTCTCCAATAGACATTAAGTATACTAGCTTCCTTCATCATTGTCCTAGTTATTTCTTCAACTGTTCTATAATTCCTCTCCACAAGTCCATTCTATTGAGGAGTTCTAGGAGTTGAAAATTACCTCTTTATGCCATTATCTTTATAAAAAATATTAAACTCATTTGAAGTAAACTCACCACCTCTATTATATCTCAAGCACTTGATTTTCAAATCCATTTCATTGTCAACAATAGACTTAAATTCTTTGAACTTCTCTAGAGCTTATGATTTTTCTTTGAGAAATGTCACCCAAGTCATTCTAGAGTAATCATCAATCAATAACCTGAAATACATGTCACTATATGAGATTATTATTCTGGTAGGTCCACATAGGTCTATGTGCACCAAATCTAAAGGATGTATGGTAGAATATTGTTTTGTCTTGAACCTCTTCTTTTTTTCCTTTCCAACTTGATATTCTTTGTAGATTACATTGATAAGCTTTGTTATCCTTGGTAGATCTCTCACAACTTCAATAGAACTTATCTTCACTAGGCTATGAAAATTAATGTGACTCATCCTTCTATGCCATAGCCAACTTTCATTGATTTGAGACAAATAATTTAGCACCACTACCTTTCATTTGATAAATATTACCTTTTTTCCTTGTTCAAACATCAACTAGAGTACCAAGGCTTACTTTTTTGATTTCACAACTACCTTCTTGAAAAAACATTTATATCATCTACTATAGATCTATCATACACTTAAAATATTGTCAAAGAGCCTTGACATAAAGAACATCATTAGTTTTATGTTTTCCATCAAAACTAATTGAACCTTTTCCACAAATCTTAGTAGATGTATCATCACCAAACTTAACAAGACCACCATCATACTTTTCAAGCTTAAAACACTTACTCTTATCACCTATCATATGATATGAGCATCCAATATTAATGATCTAGTAATTCCTCTCTTCTCTTGGATGAAAAACAGTTAATATAGTTCCTTCAATGTTGTGACATGTTACCAAAACACTTTCCCTCATACATCATTTAGGATTAGCAAAATTAGTGCTGACTTTTAGAGCCATGAACAAGGATTCATCATTGTGCTCATTAGGATATTATATTTTTTATTGAATCAAACATGCCATTGTCTCTTTCAACATAATAAATATTCTTCATCACTATCCTCATTAGGATATTAGATTTTTCATTGAATCAAACATGCCATTGTCTCTTTCAACATAATAACTCCTCTTGACAAATTTTCCTTTATGATCCTCAAGTTTTTAATTTGAAACTTTGATTGGAAATTTAAAAGAATAATGGCCTATCTTTCCACAATTGAAGCATTTAAAGGGTAACTTGTCTCTATATTAGATAGTGCCCTTTTTCAATCTCCTTACACAATTTTCTTCCACCTTATCAAGATCATCTAGATTTGATTCAACATCCTTTTCTACTTTACACAATTTAAAGGAAATTTGTTTGCATCTCTCATTTCAAAAGAAGTTAAAGCACCATACATATAATCTCTGGAATAATTATCCAAATTATGAGCTTCCAAATTATGAGCTTCCTCAATAGTAAAAACTTGATAGCTACAATATTTAGGAATATTTCTTAATACCTTTTTCACAACTTTGTTCTCCTCCATCTTTCCACCAAGACCATTGATGGTATTGCCAAATTTATCCACTCTCGACATGTAGGAAATAATATCTTCATATTTAGAAATCCTTAGGGTTTCAAAATTTATCTTTGTTGTTCTTCATATTTACCTTTTTGATATTGTCATCTCCTTCATAAGTACTCTCCACTTTTTTCTAGAATTCTTTAGGAGATTTCAAACTTATCACTTTTCCAAGTTCAGAAACACAAAGACCACTCAAGATCACATTTATTTCTTTACCATTGTTTTCATAATCCTTGATCTCGTCATCACTTTTTGGACCACTAGAAGGAAAACTATATCCTTTTTCAACTGACTTCTAAACACAAAATCTAAGAGAGACTAGAAATGACTCTATCTTTGCTTTCCAATATTCATCATTTGTTCCATTGAATATAGGAGATTTAACACCCTTGTTGTGCACCATCCATAACTTCCTCAAGTGGCTAAGATTTCCTTGGGAACCATAGCTCTAATATCAATTTTTAGATGTACATGACAACTGAGAGAGGGGGTGAATTAGTTGTATACTTTAAAATACAAACCCTCAAATATCTTTTCATATCCTTATCAACCATTAAAAATTTATCATGTATTAGCATAATGTTAACATATGAAATAGTAATGAAAACACATCCAAACACATAAGAACACCAAATTTACATGGAAAAACTAAGAAAGGAAAACCATGGTGAGGATTAGCTCACATATATATGAATTGCAATACAAATACAATCATGTTCACTGCTAAGGGCTCACTACCCAAAAATAGAAGAAAGACTCATTGCTGGGTGGCTTAATACCAAGAAGAAAGAAGATAGAAGAAGACTGTTAAAAATAGATTCACTCTCTCAAGGAAACAAGAGAAATCCACCACTAAAAATTTGCACCATTCACAATCTTCATCTCACTGCCCCTAGTAACTTCAAGAACACTACACATGTAGACCCTTCTACTCACCATATTGGAGTCATAGAAATTAAGCTCACACTCAAATCACACACTTATTCAATTTCACATCTTTCACACACCTTCTACATATCCACATGTATCTCCAAATATTTACCTTTCTTATATACCATCCTCAACCTAAACAATCCCAATTAGGTCGGCCTTAATGAAATACATGCACCTAAAACATACAACACTAGAAAAAGGTTGGTACAAAACACCTACATGGTGGGAATAAGTGAAGGATAACCATATCAAGGGTTAACTACAACCCAAATATATATCACCACACTACTCAACATATCAACAATCCACTAGGTACCTGCATAAATAGTGCTAGCACACCAAGTTGGCTAAACTTGAACCAACACTACAAGCAACCACATACACACTTCTCCAAGTCACATAAACTACACAAAAACCATTCACAAAATCCATAAAACACATCAAAATATTCCAACATCATAAGAATATTTTGACTCTGCCACAACCATCTAAAACTGAGAACACCATTATTTTGTGTAGCTAGACACACTGCCATAAAACACAACTTACTAACTAACCTTGCAGAACAACGTAGAACATAATAATTCAAAGGAAGGAAGTTATAAATCATATAATATTGTTCCAAAATCCACAAGAAAAGAAACCTTACAATGGATAAATGCAAGGAAATCTCATTTCTCCTAAACATCCTTCTATAGAGATAGACAAACTATCAAACATAACTTTCACTACAAAAAGATCCAAAACCTGAAAATTTGGATATAGAACCTCTACACACCTTTTATAACCAACTTAGGATACTCAAGCTTCCAACAAACTCTATAACTATACATCTCCCTAACCAACTCAGGCTATTTAGTCTTCCAACAAATTCTACAACTATACTATCGATTGACAACAATGACAAGACCATCAATATTGTGTTGACGTTAATGAAACCACCAAAACTCAAACTTACAATAGTGCAAAGCTAACTTGGAAGCTGTAAGAAAATTATTCATTTAAATGGAGCCGCATCATGAGATCAAAATGTTGGTGTGAGTAAGTTTCTTGTACCTAGTTAATTCACTAACTAGGGACTTAGGGGACATATTCATGACATGTTAAGTTTACTTAGGTCCTAAGATTATTTCTAAGAGGAAAATTTGTCATTTCTTGATCTTATCTTATCCGAGGTTGTTATGGATTAGTTGTCTCATGTGTACTTGTCATGATCTTGTCTAATCCTATCTCACACCTTTCCTTTATAAGCAATGCATCATATGTATTTTGTCATATTCATTTTGGCATTCTTGAATCCTAAATCATAGCATGATATTTCTATCATTTCTCTCTTATGGAAGTTTTTTTTGTCTTGAAGGTGATCCTGGGGTGTTAAGGAGATTGTGCCATAAACTTCTACATGGTATCAAAACTTCAATGTTGATTACTTCTTCCCTGATCTGAGGGACCAATCTTGGTCTGAAATTTTTGTTAGGTGTAATTTGTGGTCTTTAGAACCTATCCATTGAAGCTAGGGTATCAGAGAAATTCAAGATCATCTTTCATTTCATCAAAATATGACATATTTTGTCCAATCTACAAGGGTTTGAAGGAATGGTTTCATCTAGAAGGTAGCTAATACTTTAGAGTAGTTTCGGAAAAAATGACCTTGTCATTTTGTTTATTTTTGACACTTTCAATCAGAGGCAAAGGAAAAAAAATTGTCATATGGTTGTATGACACTGTACCACAAATTGACATTAAAAATGATATAGTATATCCTTTATGTCATCATACTAGTCAGAACTGTCATTTTTTATAGATTGTCATACTTTCTACACTTTTCACAGTCAAATGGACATATTCATAGTCAAATCCAGTCAAAATTCCCTTTATAGGGTACAATCTCCATTCTATGATATGCGATTTAATTTTTTTGGGGTTAAATTTCCTACTAGATCGTCATTTGTCAAATCAAAGGTTTTTTTGTAGGGTATGAAGTACTTTATAGTCATAGGTTTGATACATCTTCGACATTTTATAAACCATTTTTGTTAAAAAGTGCCAACCAAATTATATTACAATCACCGACAATTTTTTAATTAGTTGATGGTTTATTTGAACGTAGGGTGGGGCTAGCCCACAAGTGGTGCACTAGAGTCACCACTGGGGATCCACCTCCACTCCACCTACCCACTACCAATACCAACGATAGTAAAACCTTTTTTTTTAAAAGCCAATTTTTTTGACAAGGTCATATGTTGCAACAGAGGGCTAAATTTTTGTTCCCAGTTAATGTTAAAATTTTGCACCTAATTAGTGTTGAAATTCCTCTTTTTAAGTCTTTTTTTTGTTTTTTCATAACTTGCAATCCAGGAGGAAATTTTGTTTAACTGAGGTATCATCGGAAAGCTGGCACTATAAATTTTACAATCGTGCAGGTTATTTTCTTTTTTTTTGTTGTTTTATGGCATCTATTACTGGTTGAAGTCAAATTTTATTTTATGGCTTCTGAGCTCATAATTTTTTGCTAGAATCTCTAATTTTTATGATTCTTATAGTGTTGGAGAGGTATTAAGGAGCTCTATATTTCCATCCATGCACTTTTTCTTGTATCTATTCCAAGTTTATCATTATTTCAATTTTTCCCCAAAGGGTGTTCTAGAGATTACTTGGATTTTTTTATAGTTGAGAGGGTATAATTTTGTTCTCTCCACTTCATTTTAGTTCTAGATCATTTCTCAATTGACTATTGATTCATACACTCTAGAGTTGTTTAAACTTGAGTGTTTTCCAATGTTTCTTGGCATTAGGTATGTTCATTATAATGATTATGACCTGAGTCATTGTGTGACTCTAATATGGTTTCTAGCAAAAAGAAGTATCCTTTCTCCCATTTCTTTGACACCAAGAAGAAAAAGCTACAACTAATAGTGGATCCTCTTCTACTATAGTGTATATTTTCTCAAACGTTTTGGAATTGGATCCAAAAGAAGATCAATTGGAATTCCCCCTACATAACACTTTGGTGGAACCCTTAAAAATATTTGTGTTCCACTGATAAATTTTGCAAAACATGGCTATTTTCCTGTTTTGGAATTAGTGTGATGACTTAGGGTTTGGCTCTATCCTTGGTTTAGGGTTTTATGTCTCTTAAACCCTTTGTAAAAATCCTAAGTGTAAATTCCCTTGGAAGCATTCTAATTCATCATTGACTTGTTGTCACCCATTCCTAGTCACCTTAGTTGTGACTTATGCTATTAAACTCATCCTTTTATTAGCCTCTCAATCCTATGTTCTTGGTTGTCACTCATTAGATTATTTTAATCAGAGCTTTAATTACTATATGGGTTTATAGTCCATTTAACATTTGTTGGTCTCCTAAGTCTGGAGTTTAATTTTTGGTCATTGGCCTAATGTTTGTACTTAAAATTTATGTCCCCTTCCTTTGTATGCCTAGTCAACCCCTCTTAAGTGCTAACAATTTACATGTGTAGATATCTTCATTTGATGCAAGTTAGCAGATCTAGAAGAATTCATCCAGACTGATCCCTGTACCCCCGCGTGGTCTCATTTTCTATTAAAATATTCAAGTGGGATGGTGGGAAAGCATTGCATGTCATATCTATCAATTTTCCCTATCGTCCTCGAAGGTATCTTCATTATTAAGCTTTGGTAAAATCAACAGTAGATATGAAGTGATGTGGCTACATCTATACTATTCCCTCCACCCCCGTTTGATTTTAATATTCATTATAATAAGCTCATAGGCTAGTAGATGGATGAACTGTGTCCCCTCGTCAGAGGGACCCATCAAAATTCAAAGGCAGTGAATACTCCTAATGAGATCGACGGTTGAGGTGGGGTGATGTGGGTCAATCTTGGCCATTCCCCACTATCCCACGAGGATCCACCCTTAATTCTCATCTCTCAACGAGGAAGTAGGGAGATACCACATGGTGAAATCAAAACCATTGAAAGAACTTTAGTAAGGTATGAAATATTAAGGAAATATTTTGGTAGAGAGTTGGAGACATTAATAAGCATGCTAATAAAGGAGTTTTTTCAAGAATGTGCTTAAATGCAAGTAAGATCTTTTAATCACGACCATCCATAGGATTTGAAAGTTATCATCATAGGTGAATGCTTGAAAGTTAAAGAGTGCACAAATGTGAGCACCAAATTGAATCTAAACCCTTCCCTACCTCCCTGCTGTTGAAATTTACATGCAGGTTAAACCCAACGGGGAAGCGAGGAAGCCAACACATGGATTTTCTCAATGTTGGTAAAAGAGGTGGAGCTTGTGGGTGACTTGGGGGCTCTACCACACAATTTATTTTTTATTTTTTGATGTTGATGAAAGTCTACAATCAGATTTTCAAATGTATTTTAATTAATTTGGATCCTTGGCTAGTCCATCTCATTGTGGAATCGACGATCAACATTCAAAGTTGGTATTGAAGGCAAACGAGTCATTTTGGTTTGCACAAGGGAACCATAATGGTGGATAAGACACAAAGCTATCAAATTGGAAAGATTTAAATCCATAAAAACTCATTTTAAAGCATAACTATAGTTTGTTAAAAGCATTCTATGCATGTTCTAAGAGTTCATGCTATGATTTTCAAGCTCGTTTGATGAAAAAATTAAGGTTTTTAAGCATCTTAAAAACTAGTAAGTTAAATTGCTTCGTTGCTTCCCAATTTCTTAGAACTTGTTTAATTATGCTCGCTCAAGAATTTAGTCATTAGGGTTTTCTTGTTTATGTGTTTCTTTTAACGTTTGATGTGTGTTTTAAACAATTAGCTTGTTTAGTCTTGTTGTTTGTGTCAAAACCCTTACTCAGGCTATAAGCTTTTATTTTGCTAAAAAGAAACCCTAATCTGCATAAACCCTAGAGGCATGGCATTGAAAGCTAAACCATCCTCATATAAAGAACAAGCTTCTATGTTAAAACCTTCTCTAAGATCCTTATTTTAGGATTTGACTAAAAAATTGAAGCCCTCAACCTCTAAAAAACCTAAGGGCCA